>JAVSBS010014499.1:30804-55898 GCA_033124195.1 Coracias cyanogaster | reverse complement strand
GAGGTGGAACTTCCTGTGCTCTCGCTTGCATCCATTGCCCCTTGTCCTATTGCAGGGCACAAGTGAAAAGAGGTTGCTCCTTTCTTCTGGACCCCCAGCCCTCATCTATTGATACACATCAATTAGATCCCCTCTCAAGTCTTCTCTTCTCCACACTAAAAAGCCCCAGGGCTCTCAGCCTTTCCTCATCAGGCAGGTGCTTCAATCCTTCTGAGACTGGAATTACTTTTGTTCTGTGACTTGGGCAGCACCAGCCATCCCTCACTTCTTCGATCACGGAAGCACTCCAGCTTTGGTTTCAGGGGTGCCTGACAGGAAAACATGGGATTGTCCAGTGACTAAACCAGCTCCTCTCTACTTGCTTTGGTGTAGCCGAGGAGCTGCTTTATGAAAGAGACCTTCTCAGTGGTGCAGAGCATGGTCTTCCATCGGTTACCTTGGTGTGAGTTGTGGGTGGTACATTGCAGCGTGAGGCTGTAGGATAATGCAGAGCAGAGCTTTGAGAAGGAGTGAGCGACAAAATGGAAGAAAATCTCCTCTGAGCTTAGGTGGCCCCAGCTTCCCCTGCTCTATCAGTGCTTTTGATTTCATTGGTCAATTTATTGTACTTCCCTTTAAGGTGCAGTAGATTCCTTCCTTGGGAGTTTTAACAGCTGTAATGGTATGATGGTTCATTGGTTGGGTTGATGGTTGGACTCGATGATCTTAGAGGTCTTTTTCAACCTTAATGATTCTATGATTCTGTGATCTGGTCTAGCCTTGCAGTCACAGGAGGGTTTTGTCCAAGAGGAATCCAGTTCTGATCCATGCAACACCATCATGTTTGTGCGTGCGTGTTGAGGGTCGCAGGCTGACCCCTTCAGTCTGTGCCTGAGGACTTCCTCACGTTGGAAGGCTTCCATCAGGCAAATGAGGAGAAATGTGGTGTAGCTCTGCAAGGAAAGAGGCAGTTACTCCTTCCTTGCAATTTGTGTTCAGTGCAGGTTAACCAGTCGTGTCACTAGACAGATGGAAATTGAAAGCTGCCCAAGTGTAAAGGGTAACTTAGGAACAGAAGCTGAGCTGAGAAGCATTAAGCCTTGAACAAATGTTTTCCTAAAGCATTATTTTGAAGCGTCCAAGCTGCAAACATCCATCTTCTCTCAGTAGTTGGAGTGTCTTTGGAGGCAGGTGGGTAGCAGCGATTTCCAACTGGAAATGCTTATTAATAAGAGTTAGTTATTGCCTTACCATCAAGTTGTGTTTGGATGCTCGGCCAGAACTCCTTCCTGGGAGGATCCACAGTGACTGTAGCAGAATCTGAGACGTTCCTACCCAAGGGCTGGGGTGTGTACTGGCCCATGTGTCTCCATGAAAACTTAAAATTAGGAAGCACTGGGTCAGATCCTCCTTTCTACTACCCACGGCTGTGAGGTGCCTCACTCCTGCACTTCTCACACGTGCCCTCATCCCTCTTCCATGTCAGAGCCAGGCAGCAGAAGCACTTACGTTGAACTGTTATTTCTGACATTGAAAAGGAGGTTTCCATTTTCTCTTAAATTTGCTCTCTACCAACCCTTGTAACGTAGGTGTCTCCTGGTTCCCAGCACAGCTGTTTGTGGGGTAGCCCTGGTTACCAGCAAGCCCCAGAATTGCTGCTACAGATGTCAGCCCAAGGCGCTCCACGAGAGGAGAGCAGGCTGCTTGAGTTCTTCCAGGAGAGCACACAGAAATCCAGGACAGGGCACTTGAGAGATGTGTTTCTTAAGAAAAACAGTTCTTTCCTCTGAAATTACCCATCCTTCCAGCAGAGCCCCAGGCTCTGGAATTTCTATCCCCCGTGCCAGAAGCACAAAATGCTCTTGCAAGTCATCTCAGCTGGAGGCTCAGGTGTGAGGAATCAGGAAAGACTTTCATCAAGCCCTATTTCAGACTTGACTAATGCTCTGCCTACAGAATAAATGGAACAGTATCAGAGAAATGCAGCCTTTATTACTGCGTGATAGGTCTTGGTTGCGTTTCCGTCATGCATGTGTTGGCACAACTATGAAAGGAAGTGTCAGATGGGCTTCTTTCCCTGTTCCCCTGGTTGTACTTAAAACGTGGTGGATGGGCTGGGATCTGCGATTGTCGGAGTATCTTTAGCATGGAGAGGCACCCCTGATACTCTCATAGTCACACTTTATTCCTCCGCCTTCCTATGGCATTTATACCAGATGGGTTGTAATACTTGTGCTGCAGCATCTGTTCGTCCTCCCCAATTCCACCATCTTTGCAGAGCTGCTTAAGAGATTAAACTCACTAGGGAAAAAACAAAAAATCCTCCTTCTTGGTAGTTTGGGATTTCGTACTGAACAGCACCAGAAATACCAACCGGGCAGAGAGGGAGCGCAGCTCAGGCCCTGCCCATGGTTGGAGTCCAGACCCTGGTTTGCCCTGAGTTTAAGGCACATCAAAGCTGTGCTAGAGAAGGCCCAGACATGTCCCGTGAGCAGAGAGGCTGGCTGGGTGAGAAAGCAGGTTTACCTCCTCCTCAGTCTGCGTTCAGCTTTGCTGATGGACAGAGAGCTATCAGCTGTTGTTCTCTGGGCGTAAGTTCAATGTATTCAAACGAGTCCTCTTCCTTCCCCTCTGCAGGCCACCCTAGACGTCATGGAGACTTTCCAAAACTATCCTCTCTCCAACAAGCTCCTATACAATTGGGAGGTCACCTTCCCGCTCAGTTTTTCCAGCTAGTGAGTACAGACCTGGCTGAAACCAAACTGAGAACTGCTCCTGCCAGGGGCAGGGTTTATTGACTTGGTCTGGCCCCGCTGAATAAACTTTTAAAGCTCTTAGCTTGGCCATTCTATTTGTATTTCCTCCTTCTTCTTATGACCACACTCCACTGTGGTTTTACTCTGCAATAGCTCAGGCAAACTCTGGGGTCTCCTTGAAGCTCTATGTTGCAGGATCCTCTGTTCCCATAGGTCATGCTGCAAATCTTTGTGTTGTCTCTGACTCGAGGCAGCCGTGGGTCTCCAGAGCATTGCTCTGCATCTCCTGCTGAAATGACCCCTACCTTCATCACCATGAGGTACAAACTGGACATCTTTTAGCCAAGAGGCCAAAGTGACTTGTGTTCTTCTCTCTTTGTCTTGGGCTGTGGTGTCTCAGGAACCGAGGCAAGGCAGATGCTGCCTGCTGCAGCCTTAGCTTGGAGTTGGGGGAACTGAGTTGTTGCATGCTCATCCATGGTGACTGTGGTTATGGACACCACCTTGAGTGGGAACAGTTGGGTGAAACACAAGAATGGCCATACTGGGTGGGATTAAAGCTCTTCCGAGCTTATTGCCATCTCTCTGCAGAGGCCAAAAGCAGCAGGTATTTAGCGACCTAGATAAGAACCAAACATGAAAGGTGAGTCTTCCCTTCACATTGTCCTCCAACGATAAACAACCTAGGGATCTTTTTAGATGAGAGTTCTCAGCAGACCCCCACACTTCATCTGAAAGAACAACAGATACCAGAAAGGTGACCTCCTGGTTTGAGTGATGAGGTTTCTGTGCTGCTCTCTATGCTGGACAGTCTTCTGGAACAAGTATTTTTGGCTATTAAAAATTGAAAATCAGGATTTTTGTCTGTTCTGCATGAAGCGTTTGCATGAGAAACACATTTATGAACTTAAGCGTAGGGCTGATGCGTTTTTCTCCACCCCTGCAGGTGTTTGTGTCTACAGCCCTGTTAAGGTACAGAGGTTGCTTTGGTTTGTGTTAGGAATGGCTTTTAGTTTAAGTGCAAGGTTACAGATACAGTAAAATTGGGACCTCCTCTGTTGCAGGATCTGTGGATCCCTTACTTCACGATCACAACCGACATCACTGCCTCGGCGATGAGGGTCCACACGGACGGTGAGTGTGCGGGCAGCTTCTCCAGTGGCAGGTTGTAAATAACAATGAGAGACTTCAGTGTCACCCCTTGTTCCTGGAATTTTCCACACTCTTAAATTTGTGTTTCCTTTTGTTTCTCCCTTCTCTGTTATTTGCTGAGCACCAAACTGTGGTTGTGCACAGATAACAAGGAACAGAGCTGTTGCGAAGAAATTAAATGAGATGCTTTATCCACTGTTTAGAGAGAAAATGGGTCCATCAACACCATTCCGTTTCCTTAAAACATCCTGTGAAGTGCAGATGTTTTATCCATAAATCAAACCTAATGCAACCAAAACATTTTAAGGTTCAAATTTCCTGTAAATGAAGCTGTTTTCCCAATAAAGAGAAATAAAGAGAACCGGACACAAATAGGAACTGAACCCAGCCTTTCCTTCAGGCACGGGGTTAGGTTCTCATTTGTGTCCAGTCCTCTGTTTCTCTGGTAGAAAACAGTGATGTGCTTCACTGACTGAGCAGAGAAGGATCTGAGCTGTCTGCTCTGTCAGGACCTGGTGGCAGCCCCGTGGGACACTCGCTTTGGCTTTTGTCTATTTGGCGTAATGATGCAGTGACTCAGGCTCCAGTGAAGACAGGACAAGCCTGCCAGGTGCCCCAGATACTTCCTTGGGTAGCTGAAGCCTTTGCTGCCACGTCTCTGATGTTTTGTCTTTGGAGAGTCCGACCTGCGCCAGCTCCGCTCCTGCTGTTGGGGCTTTGGGGTCAGAACCTCTGAACTGCGCTGGCACCGGGGCTTTGTTGGCCAAGGACATCCAAGGGAGCTAAAACACGCACAGAAAGGATTAACCTTTTTCTTAGAGGTTTTGTTCTTGCTCTGCAGTGGGTTAGGCCAGTTGAGGTCAGGAAACTCACTCCATCCAGCTACTTGCCCCTGTGGAAGTTTAAGGAAAGGATAGAAATCAGGTGGAGAATGGTTACGGTCTTCTCCAGAATTCACTGAAGGGAGGGAAGGAAGTTCCTCCTTCCCAGCTGCTGCAGTTTCCCACCTTGGTCTCGTCTGGGGGCTGTGACACAAGAAGCCAGAATTTTTCTCGAGTGAAAGTTCCGACTCAAATTATTAATAATAAACCCAAATCTGCCTGTGCTGAGCAGCAGGAGTGCTTCAGTTATCATTACAAACAGAATTCTTGCCTATTTTAGAAGGAAAAAAAAGGAATTCCCAGTTTGCTGGAAAGAGTTGCTGTTGGAAGCACCAAGCAGTTAATGATTGAGAAGTGAGCTAACGCTGCCAGTCTTACTTAGCTTTGATATTTTAAAGATTCGTTTCTTAAACAAGACTCTTAGCCTCTGTCTCAGTGCAGTGTCCTCCTGGTTCAGCCGACGCAGATGTTAGCACAGAAATCACTAAAAAAGTAAGAGCCTCGAAGCAGGATGTTTTACAGGAAACAGATCCCATCAATTTCTGCTTGATTAAACTTTGTTTCTAACAGCTTAAAAGATTAGAAGTTTCATCCTTACAGCACTATTAGCAACGATGTCCTAAGAAGAGATGAGATCTGGTTTTACCAGGGAAAACGTTTGCTTATTACAGAGCTGGGAAAACAGAATCTGGGGGCTTCTACAGTCTGTGTTTTTCACATCCAGCTCCTGCTGCAGGTCTGGGGTTTGTGGCTCTCTGTAGAACATAATGGCTTTAGCTGCCTTTCAGTTGGCTTATTCTTTCGGTCCTTGTCCCCAGGAGAAGCCTTTTCCTTATCAGTGTGAGCTCCACAAAGCACTAAAGATGCTCCCGCAGTCAAGCATATGCTGAAATCTCCTTGAGTGCAATAAATATGAGGCATGGGCTTAAAGCTCTGCTTTCTAAGGCCTTTGCCTGATAGTGTATCTGAAGAGCTTTGGTTTCTTCTCTCCTAGCCAGGATTATGGTATAGAAAATAATGAACTGCTTTAATAACTTTCTAAGGGTATTCTCAGGAGAGCTGCAATCTCCTGATTATTTTAATGAGTGCAAAGCCCTGCCCCAGCTCTGGGGCAGTAATTAATGCTGTTGCCGTTCCCGCTCATCCCGCAGGCTCTCTCTGGAGGTATGTCCGTGCCAGCATGTCCCTCTCTGGGTATATGCCTCCTCTCTGTGACCCGAAGGATGGGCATCTCCTGATGGATGGCGGCTACATCAACAACCTTCCAGGTGGGTGCACAGATCCATTGGAAAGAAGTAACCGAGAACACGGCCCAGCAAACAGCCTGCGGAACTTTAGCCTCCTTTTTTTTTTTCCAGAAGAGGAAGTAAAGAGAAATACTGCAGACAGCTTTAGTCTCCTGATGGTTACCAGGAGTCGTTGTTCTCAGTTTCCTAGGTGTCTGCTTTATCACGGCTTTATTAAGACTATTTTTTGTTATGGTCTATTTCCTCATAGACATATTCTGAACATGTAACGCCAAGCTGATTGTGAATTTTAGTGCTCGCTGAAAGGAGAGAGAAGTGAAACTGCAAACTTAAAAATCCTAGAACATTAAGGTTGGGAAAAACCTCTAAGATCATCAAGTCCAACCCACCTCTACCATGATCACTAAACCATGTCTCAAAGTGCCACGTCTACTCATTTATTAACCCCTCCAGGGATGGTGACTCCACCACTGCCCTGGGCAGCCTGTTCCAATAGTCTACCTTTGAGTTTCTTGTCGAAAAGTACCGGTTGAATAAGAAATGATTCTGAGGAAGCAGCAGCATTAACCCTTTGTTGTCCAGACTGGTGCCACCCAGAGTCTGAAGGGCTCAGCTGGCACACGTCGGTGTCAGCATTAGCTGCTAGCACGTGGCAGTGGGGGGATTGTGTGGTGTGGAGTTTGGGGTGTTCCGAGGACGGAACCCAAAAGGGTCCGAGGTGTGTGAATTCATTAGTGTGTGTTTGGGATGTGTTTCATGTCAGGGTTGCCATTGTAGTCAGACAGCGTTGGAAGGTGGGTGGCTCGGAGGGTGGCCAAGATAGAAGAGAGACATGTGGTGTCATTACAGTTTGTGCCTATAATTGTGTACAGATGAAGAAGAGGAACTCTAAGTTGGAGTCTCCGCATCCAAGCAACCTAAATCGCTTACATGTTCCCAACAAATCCAGACTATATTTTTCCATCAGGGCTGTATTTGCCTAAAACACAGAAAAGGAAACAACAAAAAGTAGGCCCCCAAAATCTGCCTCTGGCATTCTCTGTTTGTGTCTGTAGCAAAGGCATGAGTTGCAAACCAAAGCACCTTCTCCACCTGCACATTTGGAGGGGGCAAAAAGCACGTGTGCAGGTGACACTGGGCAGAAAAGGTACAACAGGCTGAATGAGCCCAGGAATATAAACCCAAGATCTGATTTAAATAAGTGTCTAAATTAAGCATCTAAATTGCCTCTTCAGAGCTGTGGTTTTCCTACGCATAACTATTCTGGAAACTGCAACTATCTTGGACTCTGGGGGTGTGAAAGAAATACAAATTCATATTGTGGGGTATGTGTCCTTCTCTTCCCTCCCTTGGCACTTCTCTAAACCCTCACCCATATCCAAAGCCTGCAGCTGGTCCTTTTACTGACCTTGAAGCAGGAAGAGTTGCCTCGTTTCTTTCCCATTTCCAAATATGATCTTTCTTTTGGATCCCAAAGCTTTTCTTGGATAGAAAGAATAGAATTGTTTTGGTTGGAAAAGACCTTTAAGATCATTGAGTCCAACCATTCCCCCAGCACTGCCAGGACACCACTAACCCATGTCCCTCAGCACCACATCTACACAGCTTTGAAACCCCTCCAGGGATGGGGACTCCACCACTGCCCTGCCCAGCCTGGCACAGCCCTTCACAACCATTTTGGGGAATAAATTTTTCCTCATGTCCAACCTAAACCTCCCCTGGCACAACTTGTGGCCATTTCCTTTTGTCCTATTCCTTGGGAGACGTGACTGACCCCACCTGGCTCCATGGATCCAGCCTGTCCAGACCAGAACAGGGTCTGGGTGTGGGGCAGGGCGGTGTCGGGGGCACCTCAGTTCTGTGCCCCCCCAGCTGAGGCAGCGGCCCTGCCTGCAGGGCAGCGTGGGGACAGGGGTGCAGATCCTGGCCGTGTCCCACACCGGCGTCAAGCTGCTGCGGCTGGTGAAGGGCACCAACGTCCCCGGGGAGCAGCTGCGGGTGCTGCGGGCATACAGGTAGGCACAAAGAGCCCCGGTGGTCAGGGTGGGATGGGTGCTGTGGGTGCTGGGTGTTTCAGCCTCTCCTCGCCCTGTCCCAGCTATGCCGACGTGCTGTTCGTGACCACCCCGTCCAGGAACATGCTGGAGTTCAACCTGCTCAGCGAGAAGCTCATCCTCTTCTCCCCTAAAGCCCCCCAGGTCAAGGCCATGGTCGACTACTTCATCACAGAGCTCAGGAAGGTGGGGGGTGCCCTAGAGGCAGCAGGTGGGGAGGATGGGGACATGTCCTGGGGGCCAGACCCTGCCTGTGTGCCTGTGTTTGGGGGGAGCTGTGGTGGGCCTCGGAGGGCACCTTGGAAATGGGACTGTGAGGGGTGAGGGAGGTTTGGTGGGGCCACCCTGGGGTTGTTCTGTGGCCATGGGTGCTTGAAGCCCCCCTGTGCTGGGTGGGATGTGGGTGTGCTTGTGTACACGGGCTGTGCCAGACCCCCCATGCCCAGGACTCCCAGTACGTGGTGGCCGTGAGGAACTACAGCCCAGAGGACGGGGGCCAGCTCAGCTTCCACAAAGGGGACATCATCCACCTGCAGCCACTGGAGCACGCTGAGAGAGGTGAGTGAACCTTCACTGCCCCCAGGACGAAACACCCTCGATGGGGGACATGGGAGTGGCATGGCTGGTGGCCTCACCATTCCCAGGGGTGGCCATGCCCTGGCCTCACATCTTGTGATGCTCCATGTCCCTGTGATGGCCCTATAGACCACTACTATGGCTGCGTGGTCCGCAAGAAGGTGATGTACCTGGAGGAGCTGAAGACAGGCACCCAGGACTTTGGTGGGTGCCATGCTGTCCCCAGGCGTGTCTCTGGTGCGCTTACACTGTCCTGAGCCATGTCACCTCCTGGGGCTGGGGCACAGGGCAGGATCCCGCCTCTGCCACCCCTCAGCAGGAGGGTTTGGGCTCTTTTCAGCACTGACCTGACGCAGGGGGATGCTTGCTGTGGTTCCCACCCTGGGTGGCACTGGGTGCCCCACGTCACAGAATGACAGAATCGCTATGGTTGGAAAAGACCTTTAAGATCATCAAGTCCAACCATTACCTATCTCAACCAGACCCACTTCTACACCATGTCCTTGAGCACCATATCTAGATGGCTTTTAAATACATCCAGGGATGGCGATTCAAACACTTCCCTGGGCAGCCTGTCTTTGATAACACTTTTCGTGTAGAAGTATTTTCCTGATGTCCCTGCAGATGATGGGCTTTGTGGCCTCTGGTCTGTGCCTTTATGTTGAGCAATGTCAAACCACAGCCGCTCCCACCCAAGACCCGTCCCAAACCCCCTGGTAAAGGGCTCAGGGTGCAGGAGAGAGTGAGCAGGGGCTTTTCAGGTGATGACCTCTGCCAGCCCAGAGACATCACCACTATCTGCCCTGTGCAGGGTGGAAGTTTGGGGCCATCCACGGCAGGTCGGGGCTCTTCCCTGTCGAGTACGTCCAGCCTGTCGCAGCCCCCGACTTTGTCCATTTGCCAGCGGAGAAGAAAGAGGAGCCCAGGGACAAGAAGGGCAAGGTGGCAGCTTCAGCGGCCGTGGCCATGGCCGTGGCCTCCACTGCCGTGGCCCAGGAGCTGGACCGGAAAACTGAGGTGGGTGCTGGTCCCGCAGCCATTGCCAGCATGGTGCTGGCTGTGCCTGGTGCCCACCACCCAGCTCTGCAGGCATCTTCCCCCAGCACCACCGTTGAGGAGGGTCTGGACAGAGATGGTGGTGAACGGCTCGCGGCCGGAGCAGGGACCTGCCCCATGCTGGCCTTCGCCCAGCGGTATTTCCGTGCAGCACGGCACAGGACAACGTGAGTGCCTGGTGATGGGATGGGGACACCCCATGGTGGGGACATCTGTGCCCACCCACTCCCTCATCCCTCTCCCAGGGAATCCTGTGGGATCAAGGCTAAGAGGGATGTGCCCAATGTGCTGGAGATGCTGACATTCACCAAGGTACAGGGAAGCGAGGTGCTTCGGGGTGCTCCTGCCCTGCTGTCACCCATGGGTCCCCTCGAGGTCCTGGCATGCTCAGGAGCTCCACAAATGTCATGCCAACTCCCATCCCATCCCTCTGGCTGCTCCTGGGAGCTGAACCTTTCCGCTTCCAGACCCCCATCCAAGAGTCACTCATTGAATTTGTGGATGGTGGCATAAGCAAACTGGCTGCTGAGGCTTTCCAAGGTAGGTGCAGGGGACCCCATGGCCACCCCATCCCATGGCAATACCCAGTGCCATCCCTGGAGGAAGGTGGGGGCAGGACTGGAATGGGCAGATGGGGTGGCCCAGGTTGGGGTTTAGCTCCTCTGGTTCCAGTGCCCCATGTGCCCAGGATGTTGCCCACATCTAGGGGAGCATGTCCCTAGGGAAGGGATAGGGTGGGCTGTGTCACCATATGGCTGTGTCATCCCCAGCCGTGATGAAGTTCATGGGTGACCACCCTTTGAGGGGGCAGACAGAGCTGGACGCCATCTGCACCATCCTCAAGGTAAATCCCCCGCGGGGGTGCTGAGTCCTGGGGGTGGCCTGGGCATGGGGTGGCAGCTGGATGGCAGCTGTGCCTGTCCCTCAGCTGTGTGCAGAGCACGAGGTCCTGCGGGACGAGGTGTACTGCCAGATCATCAAGCAGGTCACCAACAACACCAGCTCCAAGCCGTGAGTCCCTGTACCCGTGGTGTCCACCCCAGCTGGGACAGCAGAGACTGGCTCTGGGGACAATGTGTCCCTGGCTGGGCTGAGCCACCCCTGTGTGGGGAAAGACCTGGGGACCCTCATCCTTGTAGTGGGTGGCACTGGTCCCCAGGGTGATGGGTGCCATTGCAGCCACCCTGGGCACCCTCGGCCTCCTCAGGGGCTCATCCCTGGCTCTTCCTGGCAGGGATAGCTGCCAAAAAGGCTGGAGGCTGCTCTACATCCTCGCCGCCTACTACAAGTGCTCTGAGGTTCTCCGGCCCTCTCTTCTGGGCTTCCTCCAGGATGCCAGCAGTCACCCGGAGCTGCCTTTCCAGGGTAGGTGGTGGGTGCACGGTGGGGAAGGACACCCAGGGGCGTCACACAGGGCTCTGGAGGTCAACCTCATGGCTCAGCCTCATCCTTCACCCTGGTCTCCATCCCCACCAGGCATCGCCAAAGCTTGTGAGCAAAACCTGCGGAAAACCCTGCAGTTCGGCGGCCGCAGCCTCTTCCCCAGCAGCATGGAGCTCAGGGCTATGGTGGTGGGTGCTCATGGGTGCCCACGGGGTGCAGGGCAGGGCTGACACCAGCTTGAGACCCCCTCCATGGGCTCAGGTTTCCCCCATGGGCTTGTCATCCCCCAAGGACACTACCTTGGGGCTGAGCTGATGGTCCCTTGCTGGTGGTCCTTCTTTGGGGTCTGCTTTCTAGGGGCACCGCTTTGGGGATGCCCAGAGCTTTCAGGGGTCCCCAGTGGGCACACAGCTCTGTGCACGTGGGCTCACTTGGACAGGATGGGCAAGATATAGCATGACTCCCATGGAATAGCTTGGGGATTTGGGGTGTCCTTTGGGGTCTTGCTGTGCGAAGGGCTCCCCTGCACTCCAGCGTGTCTCCTCCATACAGGCTGGACGCAGTGCCAAGCGCCAGCTCTTCCTCCTGCCTGGTGGCATCGAGAGGCACCTCAAGATCAAGACATGTTCGGTGAGTTGGAGGGAGCAAGAGCCTCGGTGCACCCCGGGCTCACGGTGACCCCTCAGCTGTGGGCACACAAGGCTGTAGATGTCAGGGACCTGCACCTCTTGGCTGCCTCTGAGCTGGGGGACTTTGTTCTCTGGGGAAGGGAGATCCCTTCCCTGGGGAGCTGCATGGGGTCAGCCCCAGTGCAGGACCTGTTGGTGGCCCTGAGCATGGCAGGGGGACGTGGCAGTGTCCCAGCCGCCTGTCCCCATGCCCAGGTGGCTCTGGATGTGATCGAGGAGCTGTGCTGCGAGATGGGGCTGCAGCACCCAGAGGCTTTTGATGAGTACATCCTCTTCGTGGTGACCGAGAGAGGTGAGGGGCTGGCTGGGACAGGGTGGCCGTGCCACCAGCGTGTGCCATGCATGGTGGCCATGCTCAGGCTCCCGGGGTGGCACAGGGCAGAGCGTGCGGCCGCTGACCCACCGGGAATATGTCCTGGACGTGGCCGCCGAGACGGAGCGCCGCGATGCCAGCTACACCTTCTGGTGCCGCCGCGTGGTCTGGAGCCAGCCCCTCAAGTTCGACAACGAGCTCTATGTCACTGTCCACTACAACCAGGTCGGGCCACCCCACCAAAGTCCCCTGGGGCCACCTCTGTGTCATCCCCACCCAAGCATCCCCTGTCCCCAAGCCCTGTCCCTGCGCTCTGTGTCCCCCCAGGTGCTCCCCGACTACCTCAAGGGGCTGTTCACCATCCTGCCGCCGGCGAGGCCGGGAGAGCAGCACTTCCCACACGTGGCCAAGCTGGCTGCCCTCCAGCACCGAGCCAAGGACCACCACCACCTCCCCACTGCGTACGGCTGGGACAAGGGGGTCCAGGGTGGGGCGCATCCCATGAGGTGTGGGATCCATTGGCCAGTGCTGGTCCTGATCCTCGTCTCCCTGCAGGCGGGAGGTGCAGGACTACATCCCACCCCAGCTCTTCCGCTTGCTGAAGGCCCAGTCCTGGCTCCAAATGGTGACCCAGCACATGCAGCAAGCCCAGGCGCTCAGTGCCCACCAGGCCAGGGCACAGTTCCTGGGTGAGCGGGCACGGAATGGGGAGATGATGGTAACAGGGAGGTAATGCTCATGAGGATGCAATGCTGCTGGGGATGGGATGCTGCCCAGGAGGTGATGCTGCCGGGTGGCTCCTCTGTGGGGAGGCCTTGGCCCTGCACAGAGCTTGGAGTGCTGCAAAGCCAGTGAGATTCTGCACACAGAATGATACAATCATTCTGGTTGGAAGAGACCTTGAAGATCATCAAGTCCAACCATTCCCCCAGCACTGCCAGGTCACCACTAAACCATGTCCATCAGCACCACATCTCCACAACTCTGAAACCTTCCAGGGATGGGGACTTCACCACTGCCCTGGGCAGCCTGGGCCAGCCCTTGACAACTCTTTTGCAGAAGACTTTTTCTTCATGTACAACCTAACCGTCTCCTGAGGCAACTTGAGGCCATTTCCTCTTGTTCTGTTGCTTGTTCCTTTGGAGAAGAGACCAACCCTACCTGGCTCCAGCCTCCTCTCAGGGAGTTGTCTAGAGCGAGAAGGTCTCCCCTGAGCCTTCTTTTCTCCAGGCTCAACACCCCCAGGTCCCTCAGCTGCTCCTCACCACACTTGTGCTTTAGACCCTTCTCCAGCTTTGTTGCCCTTCTCTGGCCGCACTCCACCATGTTCCCAAGCCCCATACTTGGCCACCCACTTTTCCAGCAGGCTGCAGCTGGGCCCCTTGGCCACTTCTGAGTCCAGTCTGTCTCCTGGTCCAGAACCTGAAGTGGTGCAAGGCTCCAGGAGACAACCAGAGCCGGGGCTGGCTGGGACCATCAGCAGAGCCCGCATGGGTGCAAAACACCCTGGGACCTGGGAAGGAGGGGGCGACAGCGGGAGCTGAGACCCCCATCCTCCACCCCACAGGGCTGCTGAGCGCCTACCCCATGTTCGGCTCATCCTTCTTCTACGTCCAGAGCTGCAGCAACAATGCCATCGTGTCACCCTGCATCCTGGCCGTCAACCAGAATGGCCTCAACTTCCTCAGCAAGGAGACTCACGTAGGTGGGGGGCTTCTGGGGAGGCTGGTGGGCACCACCCAGCTCCTGCTGCAGGGACAGAGCCAGGCTGCCCCATGCGATGTAGTGGTTGGGGGATAATATCCCTCTCTTCAGGGTCCCCGGGTTTGGTACCCTCTGTCCTGCTCCCATCTGCACCTGCTCCAGCCCTTGGTCCCCGTGGTGGGGTCCTCAAGGTGTGTGGGCCACCCTCCTCGTCCCATCCCCCCCTCAGGAACCCATCGCCAAGTTCTCACTGAAGGAGATCCAGTCAACGCGGACACAGCGGCCAACAGCCGGATCCAGCTCCCCCTACGTGGAGATCACACTGGGCGACCTCCTGGCCCAGGGCATCACCCAGCTGCAGCTGGAGCAGGTACGGGACACTTGGGGTGGGTTGTCCTGCTGGTGGGGGGCGTCCCACGGTGGTAACATGGCCCCCCACTTTCATGTCCCCCTTGGCAGGGCCTGGAGCTGTGCCGTGTGGTGGCCGCGCACATGGAGAGGCTGCTGGGGGCTCGGGAGAAGAGGCTGACGCTGCCGCCCAGCGAGATCACTCTGCTCTGAGCCCACTATGGATCCCCCGCCATGGACACCCGACCACTGGGGACAGAGGATCCTGGGGTGTCCCCAGCCTGCCTGGTGGCCGCCGTCTCCCCGTCCCCTCGCTGTTGTTCTGGGGGTTTTATACACGGCCATGAGCCTGGCCCGACTCGGTGTCGATGGTTTTGTGCTGCGCTCGCTGCTGGGGCAGTCGCTGCCTCCTATGCCTCAGTTTCCCCAAGTCCCCATGCCCCAGTTCTCCCCTTCCTTGTCCCAATTTCCCCATCCCTCTGTCCCAGTTTCTCCACACCGTGCCTCAGTTTCCCCATGTTCCCGTATCCCATTTTCCCCATCCCCATGCCCCAGCTTCCCCCATTCCCACGTCCCAATTTCCCCATCCCTGTGTCCCAGTTCCTCCACCCTGTGTCTTGGTTTCCCCCATCCCTGTATCTTGGTTTCCACCATCCCTGTGTCTCAGCTCCATCCCTGCACCTCTATTTCCACCATCCCCATGCCTCCGCTTCCCCATGTCCCTGTATCCCAGTTTCCCCATCCCTGTGTCCCAGTTCTCCCACTCTGTGTCTCCATTTCCCCCATCCCTGTGCCTCCGTTCCCCCATCTCCCCGGCTCCCAGTACCCCATTCCTTGTCCCAGTTCCCCCATACCCCAGTTACCCCATCCCCATACCCCAGTTCCCCCAATCCTTGGTCCCAGTTCCCCCATTCCTTGGTCCCAGTTCCCCCCTCCAGCTCCTCCCGCCCGCCAGGGGACGCCCGCGCCCCGCGCCCCCGCAGGCACCTCGGCGGCCACCTCCAACCCGCTTTCCCCTCCCAGCCTGTCAGGCTCAGCCTTCTCAAAAAGCTCTGCCCTGGGCAGCACACCTTGGTGTCAGAGACTGTAGCCATCCAAAGGGACCACAGATATTTCCATGGTGTTCTTGAGTCCAGGTTCAGTGGCAGCTGCCAGCGGTGTTGCCTGCAGTGCCAGCGCTGGCCCCTGCAGTCCTAGTTTGGGCTGCAAGTCACTGTCAGACTTTTCCAACAGGCTGTTAAAAGAGAAACCTTATTTCAGGCTGGGACAAGGGTACAGACTCACCGCCATTTGGTCCTTCGTCCTGCCCGTTAGTGAGCATTGCTGAAAAGGAAACGAAACGGTGAGCCTAAAGGCTCCTGTTCCAGATGAAGAGTCTATATCCCTATACTGAGTTTTCAGAATATTTATTTTCTCATCTTCCATACAGACAATAATTGTATTGCCTTCCACATAATTTCTTCTTCCACACAATGTTTCTTCAAACCTGTCTGAGATTTTTCTAAGGATGCTTGAAAACTTAATTTTATGGTGGAAAAGGGGAGAAGTAAATGACAAATTTTAGTTGGTTTTTTTGGCTTTTTAATTATTGTGTCCTCTCTCCATATCACATATTTTCCACTTTAACATAGTATGCAGTACATGTTCTCTTTCATTCAATCTTTTCTGCTGAGGAGTAACTAAGTACAGAGATTAACTGATTAAAATATTCTTTTTTTTCCCCTAAGTCTCAGGATATTTTTAAAGGGGATACAAGGGAAAAAAAAAATAAAATACATAATTCCAGGATCTGATAGGCCTAGGAACTGGTAGTAAAATCAGACACGTTCATTCTTCAAATACCACTTAAATAGGTACTGAACATGTGAGTTGATTTCAAAGATACTGATCTCTTGTTTGCTAGTGTAAATCCAATGGTTTGGAGCAAACAGGATTTCCACCTCACATCTTACCAGCACAAACAAGCCCACAGAGAAACTCTTGTAAAAAGTGTCAGATCACTATCACAGAAAAGACACAATGACTTGATCCCTTTGTTCAACACTCCAGAGTTTTTACTGATGTATTTATCATTGGGGTGAACAAAGCAAACATCTTATGTGAATCCAGTCTATGAGTTGCTTTTACTTACAAATATTCATTCCAGTACTTCCTTGCATGAATCATAGGGCTTGAATGAAAACTTTTGTCTGAGGACACTGCTGCTTTTATATTTGTGCATGCTTCCAGCATCCTGCATAGGCATCTTTGTGTGGACAGAGGACATTGTCCAATGCAGTAACTAACTATAGGGTCTAGCAGAGCACCTGTCATTGTTGGCTCCACTGAAACTTTGGTCAGGAATTTGTCATTGATGTTCTCCAAGAACCTCCTGGATTGTTTATGGCCTCCAGCATTTAGCAGGGTGGTTGATGTCCCCCAAGAGGACAAGGGGCTGGGAATGTTAAGCTACTTGTAGATGACTGTAGAAGGCCTCATTTGCTTGTTCTTCCTAGTCCGGTGGCCTAGAGCAGACACTCACTTCACTGTCATCCATACTGGTCAGCTCTGTAGTCCTTACCCATAGGTTCTCAGTGGACTCATCATCCACCTGCAGGCAAACCTCAATGCACTGAAGCTGTTCTGTCACATAGAGGGCAACTTCCCTTCGCAGCCTGTCCTTCCTAAGAGCCTTCATCCTTCCTTTGGAGCCATGCAGGCCATTCCACCGTGTCTCTGTGATCCCAAAAAGATCTCAGCCCTGCAACTGCACACAGCTCTCTAATTCCTCATGTTTGTTGCCCATGCTGTGTGCATGAGCATACAAGTACTTCAAAGTGGCATGCTGGTGGGTTTTCCCGTAAGTGCCTTGTAGGCACCTACTTGCTCACATGCAATTGCTTGTCAGGAATTGAGGTAACCTAGTTTAACCCTATTTTGTTGATTTTATGTTCCCTTTCATTCACGTCATCCTGGCCCTTTTGCTTGTCAACCCTGTCCGTCGCTCCCTCACAGGGCTGCTGGTGACTCCTTTCCTCATCATAACTCACGTAACTTTCTGTTCCATCCTTCAGAGTAGTCATTCTGCAGAAATGCTTGTGGGGCCTGTAAAAACAAAACCAAAACCAAACTAGGTTTAGTTTAAGAATGTATGATAGGGACAGAAAATTCTATTCTGTCCTTGAGTATTTATGCTCACTGGAGCTGCTGTTTCTTTTCATGCTCTGCAGGAAACGCACACAATGTGTGCATTGGTGTTAAGTAAAGGTAGCTAGGAGGAATTGTCTTTCATCTCTGACAGAAACAAATGTTACAAAAGTCTCTTCCAAAAACCTGAACCACACAATACGTTTTCAGAGAAGAGAAATGGTTCGTTATGTTCACATCTTTATTAATATTTCTCAGTAAACTCAAAGGTCATACAGTTCTCAAGTGGTCAAACAATGGTGTACCACAATGGCTGTTGCATCATCTCTCTCCCCCACCTCTCCACCTCCCTCCAAGCTTGAACATTCTTTCAGCTTTGCTCCATGGTCTAGATGAAGACTTTAAATGTGTTAGGGTTAGGACTGAATATTTCTGATGTGAATGTGAATCTCACAGAAAACTGAGGAATAAAGAAAACTATGAGTAACCTCTACAAAAAATCTTTCCTTTTGGATTCAAAAGCGTCTGTTATCCAGGCTCACAATAGTGCATTTAAACTGGTGAATTATTTCATCCAAAAAGAAGTAAAAGGATGTTAGAGAAAGATTTAAATTTCACTCTGGAGAAGCTGAAATCCTGGCGTTAAAATTTTGTGACAACCTGATTTGTTCATGTTGCAATCTGCAATGGCTTAGCCTCTGTTTACTCTGGGCAAACACGGTGCTGGTGAATGATGCCCATCTTGCAGCCCTGCAGGGGAAAATCCTTTGTCTATTCAGGGGGTATGCACTGTGCTCCCATGGTTGCTTCATCGCCCTGCCACCCTCAACCCGCTGCCAGGCCCTCCTGCCTGCCCTGCCAAGAGGAAACCTCAGCAAAAGAGGCAGAGAGACATCAGGGTGCCCTGCCAGGGAAACTGATGGGTTTTTAACAAGGGCTTCTTTTAATTTTAAGCCACCAATTCTGACTTCATTCTATCTACCACAGAAGAGTGCTCCCTGGTTCCTAAGAGCATCGTCTTTGTACCAGGAGCATCATGTTCATTAGCAGCCAAGCACAGGCAATAGTGCCAGGAGCAGGGTAAGAAAAAGTGTGTGAAGAATCTGCCCAGGCACTTGTGTATGAGGAGAGGAAACCAAAAATCCTGAGTACGTGAAATTCTGCAGGAGTGTGGCAGGCAAATGGGCGATGCTCAGATTTGAGCTGTGTCTCACCTTGAGTGCCCAGAGAGCCACATGAAAGTGGAGTAAAGCAGCTGTGCTGTTAAAACAGTTGCTGGATCAGAGGCCATATATCTGTTAAAAATACAAAATAAGTTAAGAAATGTCAATTGGGTACCAAACACTGAATTTCCACAAGGAAAGAAATACAGTTAAAGTTCTCACAACAAAGTTGAGTTAAAAGAGCTAATCCTAACTAATCCAAGGGCATCTTGCAATAGGATGTTGACATCCGAAACTGCAGAAAATATAGATGGAATTTCCCAATTTAAACTTAGAAAACAACAATCAAACTGCACCAGGATGCAAAATAAAACCAACGAGGCTCTAAGTGTTGGAAGGGAAAATGCCTGTATTATCCTGGATGATATTAAATAAACACCAGAGGCAACAGCAATGAAAATGGGAGGAGGAAAATGGAAGTTAAAAGGTCCAAGGAGAAGTCTGCAAAAGGCAGTCAGCACATGCCAACAGGGAGCAATAGGTAGGACCACACAAGGAAATAACAGAAGCTGAAGCAGGTCCCAGCAGTTCTAAAGAGACAGGACACCTGTCAGGAACAAAGCTGTTTCACAAAAGCCCAAAGATAAGGACTGAAAATGCTTACCGAGAAACTAGGTAAATGTATTTTGTGCAACACAAAATAATTATTCTGCAGACATTAAAGGGAGAGCTGTGTCGAGAAGCTGGAATATCTGTTTATTGGCTGAAATCTTTCTATGTATTTATCAGTCAATGAGGTACTAAGTTCCTCTGCAGTAAGAAAAAAAATGAGAAAAATGTTTTCTTGCTAAACATGCTTCAGAAAGTAGAGCACAGAAATAATTTCCCAAGCATAACTACTTTAGGTATAAAGATAAACTAAAATCATGGAAATAAATGGCTTACAATTGTTTTAGAGACAAAAATATTTATTCTATGCTTGTAAACATGCCAGGGCATGTTAGGAGGATGTGTACATTCAGTAAACATGTACTTACAGACATGATGATCAATTTAGAAATATCTTAAACGTGTGAGAAGGAAATTGCTGTAATATAAGATGCAGTTGCACTGTCAAAAAAAAAAAAATCAACAAATGTTTGTTTAGTGCTCCAGCAAAAATGCAGAGAAGAATTTGATAAATAGAACAGCAAAGAAAAGCCTATCAAATGGCTTAATTCTGTAGAAATTTTGGAAAATGAAGGTGTAAAAGTTTGCTTAGCTTTAGCTCTAGGGATTAATGCAATATAAAAATGGCTACAATTGCATACTGCTAGCCTCAAATGAATGTAGATGTGTATAAAAGAATGTGAAACATAAAATAAGAAACGCCCAAGAAAAGTTTGTAATGACAGCTGCAGAAACTTAAGATCTGCAGTTGAAAATGGCCTAGATCTGTTTGCACACGCTTGAAAGAAATTCTGTACTGGTTTGGGTTATTTTCTCAGCACACAGACATAGTACTGATCAAGTACTAAATAGGTAACCTCATTTTAAAAAAACTATATATAATATCTGGTATGTTTGTGATGCCACGTGAAATGTGACTATTGCTTACAAATAGTACCCAGTTTGATTACTACAAGTTTAAATGTTTTGCAGAGGGATATGACTGTACCCATTTTCTATTGAGTTTCCACAATCCAGTACAGACATTTTAAAAGATTAGAGAGCGAAGCCCAAACTCTTAATTGGCATAGTTAAAAATACATGAAACTAGGAACTTTTCGGTAAAAAGCTGAGAACTGGGTTCCTTACAATATAATTGGCAGCATTGAAAATGTGAATATTGGATCTGTTACTTGCATCAGGGAAAAATAAAACTGAAAATGTTCTAGAGAAAAGCAGACTTGAGATAGTGGCAAACAAGGTGAAAAAGACTGGAGGCTTTTCCCAATTTTCATCAGGTTCCTGCAAGATGATTATTGAAAATGATCAGGTAGACAGAATAGCGAACATTTGCATTCTGACACAAAAAGGGGAAGGGGAGGAAAAAGAGAAGTAGGAGTTTATAAGTCAGAATACAGGATAGACTATTAAAATTTGACATCTTTGAGGGACAGGAGTGAGCCGAATATTGTGGAGAGCAAATCCTAGGAACTGTTATGGAGAGTCATGAAAGGATGTCTTGCGTAATCTTTTTTTTCTTATGGAAGACAGAGTTGTGAAGATAATTGCCCCTTTCAGAAACTGGCGTGATCAACCCAGATCAGCCGTTCATGTCAGGCTCTGCAAGACACACCAGGTTTCTGTCAATACTTCATTCTGTTCTAAACTCGTTTTTTCCCTCTTACAGTCTTTTAACTCTGTGTTAAAAATACACCTCCCTTTTAAGTTTTTGATTCAGAGTTCAGAGGTTTTGGTGTGATAGATTAGAGAATGCAGAAAATAAATGAAGAAAAACAGCGTTTAAAATTAGACTATGTTAGTCTAATTAGATTACCCGTGAACTGGTGGATGGATTGTGGCAGCTTGGTGCATGTGTTATTTCTGGCTTAGTTACTCACACTCTCTTCTTTTCCAGTAGAATAGTGGGAGTGAAGCACTGAACAAACAAGACAAGGAACAAAAAAAAAAAAAAAAAGGATTCAAAACTTGAATTATGAACTGAACATTGCAGAGGATTAACTGAAGGTCTATTACAGGCTGAATGAAAAGAAAATATGTAGTTATAGCACAGCAGTATGATTATTTCCATTCACTGTTTATCGTTTCTCCAGCAGATGAGATTAAAGCTACAATGGCAGATATGAAATTTTGCTGGGAAGGTTGCTTTTCAAAAATTATTAACTCCATGGGCACAAGAGAACAAGGACTTGTGGGCATTTCATGGGAAACTAAATCCCTGTAAGCCTTACCAATGGACTAGTTGCTTCAGCACTGTGAGGAAGCTGGGGAGCTTGCGCTGAGCACGTGGTGAAGACTTGCAGCCTCAGAGAGTTTGCATTCACCAGGGTTTAAGTAGCAGGGGTTGTTCATCTCCAACACAAGTATGGAGACCTATGGAGAAAATAGCCCGTAGATTGTTTGCAGCCATAGATTTAGAGAAGCTGTAGCTCCTGGAGGTGAGCAGGATCCCACTAACTCAGAGGACCAAGCAGTCCGAGCAAAGGGATTGAGTTTAAGGAACTCCACTGAAAATGTTTTTCACAAACTGCAGCGAATGAATTCAAATCGTGCAAAACAAGCACTGCATAAAAGAAATACAGGAGTATAAAAAGCAGAAAGAGAAGAACCTTAACACTGACTTCTTTAGAGTTGTAAGATGGTCAGGTGGCCAACAGCTCAGGCCCATGGCTTACTGTAAGCAGTGATGTTGGGTTAGAGGTTCACCTCGGATTGGGAGCGCCAGGCACCATTGGGCCCCAATGACCCTGACCAGCCTCAGCTGAGGCCTCCCTACACCCATGGGCCCAGAGGTTCTATTTAAGCTCAGCCCAGGGCCCTCAGCCCCTGCCTGGCTGATGGGTGCTGGTCTGTAGCTGAGCCGTGTTTGTGGAGCACCTTGCTCTGGTCCTCCAGCTGTGGGCTGATGTCCTGGCACGACCTGTCCCTGTGGCCCTGCCCGGCCATGCCTGGCACTGACCCCAGCTCTGTAGCTTGGCTTTTTGGCCTGCCCTGCCCCAGTGCCATGAACCTCAGCCCTCTCAGTGGGACCCAGCTGCCGTGTCTGGCCGGGGGCGGCGGGACAGGCCCTGTCACCCTGGGTGTACCCTGCCCTGCAGGAGCAGCTGCCGTCACTACTACATGACCCGGAGGTAGGAGCTTCTCCATGCACACAGTCTGCCTTTGAGGAACTCCAAGGAAGGGTTGTGGTTTTAGAGTCTAAACATTAGTATAAAGCTGTGCTATGACAAACAAGTAAGTAGGCAAGTAGTATATTTAATTTGACCCCCTGTTTCCAAGTCAGGTCAAACCTTTGCCTCATAGTTGTGTTTTGTGGTACCTGAACCCCACAACTCTCTCCTGCTCTCAGCTCTGCCTGTGGACGATAAAACACTCAAGCCTGTGGTGGTCTCTTGTCTGTCTCTTAACTTACTGTCTCCCCTTAGCTCTCTTTTGGCCCAGCTTAGGTTAAAAGCCTTGTTTTGTAAAATTAGTGCATATATACTATTTTAAATATGTAGAATTTTTCCTTCCTTTTTTAATTGATGGGGAGTGGTCATTCCCAAGACACTACAGACAGACTGCTTTACCTGAAATTCTCCTGTTTTCCTCTTAACAAGAAACTTCTTGGTTTTTTCCCCAAAGAGTATCCAATCTCCCCCAGGTTAGTAAGGGAAGCTTTAAGTCTGATGGTTTAGACTCTGAAAAATCTCCATCCTTCCTCAGTCTTATACCAGAAGATCCAGCTCAGGTTATTTATAGAAACCTGTGGTGAAATGACTGACTGATATTAGTGATCAGCAGGAAGGAAGGCCTCTTTGGAGTGTAACAACTGCTTCTTTAATTTACCCTCCTAAAAATACAGTGCACAGCAATGCGTGATCAGAAAAACATGCAGTAGTCACCATCTCATCAGTCAGTTCTGACTCATCTTTGTCCACTGGTTCAAATTATTTATTTACAGTACCAAAAATTTTAAAATGATGTATCAGTTTTCTTGGTTACACATAATTTCAGATTTTGAGGAATATCTGGACCAGGAGAAACCTAGAAACTACAGCTTCTGAATATGTATCGAATTCAGAAGAGCAAGATGCCTAAAAATATCCCTTTTTAGCTCCAGGCAGATGCCAGAGTTAAGAGTCATGTAGGAGACAAAATGGTTGGCAGGAGATCCATATATGAAGATTGCCTGGTTCTGTGAGTAAAGACATCAGTCTGCATTCCTGACTACAAGAGAACTCTCAGGTAACTTCTCACAGCTAACATCTTTGCAGTAGGTGTTTCCAATGTTTTAGTACTCCAGGATTTCCCTAGGGTGTGGGGACCTGTGTTTAGAGCAGACTTTCTCATCTCGCTGCTTCTGTGTTTTTCACCTGCCTGCCCAAATCAATATTCAGCCAAATCCCTGCAAACAGAGTCTGAAATCTCAATCAGACTTCCCATCATTTTTTTTTCAGGTGGGAAACTTCTTAGGTGTCCGGTAACTATCTTAAGGAGAGGGAAGGGATTAAAATCAACAAAGTTTAGCTTCCCAAATATTTAGGTACTTAAATATCTGATGATTGTTCAGATCCTCCACATCAGTTTGTTTCTAGTAGCTATATTAGTGTGTTATCTTGCTCTTTGGGGTCCCAACCTTCATCTTCTAGTCTTGAAGCCAAAACAAACATCTGCTTTTCCTCCTTTAGGGGTACCTCTGGCACTAGTTCTTCAATTTTGCTGAGATTTCTGACAGGCAAACTAAGAGTACTTTCTGTGACAAAGACACGTGAAGGCACCTTTACCATGAGTACATATGGTAGTAGAAATATCTGGATATCCATGTACGGTTGCAGTAGTGATGTCAAGGAGGAAAATGAGGCAAAATAGGATTTCTTCTTGCAGAGGCCACTAAGTCCTTTAGAGGAGTACTTGATGTTGGCAGCTGGTGAAACTCATACTGGGCTGTATATATCAGACCACAGCGAGCACCCTGAGTTCACAATGCTTCTCAATAGCACAGATGCAGCCTTGTTTTCCACTCCTACAGATTTAGTTGTGACCATCAAAGTAGAAATGATGGGCTTCTAATGAATTCCCAAGTGTTGCTTTAAGTGGGGGAATATTGGCGTTTTGGAAGACCATCCTTGGATCTTTCAGTGTAACTGGGAGATGTGTCTAGAGTGCTCTTTTTTTACCTTCTTGCATCATGTTGTTACTTTTGCAAAAAATGTAAGGAAAAATAGGGTCCAAGAAGAAAGAACCAGTTTTTGAAGACAAGTCTCTGTTCTTGTGAAAGAAAAGGGAGGTGATACCGAGTCAAAGTGACAGAAGCAGCACACAGCCACGGTGCTCTGCCTCCCAGGAAAAGAAGGAACCTGGAGCAAACAAGTGAAGTATCTAAGGCACAAAATAAAAGCATGCAAACTTCTAATGTTAATGGTGCTGCCTCCACAAGCCTTAGAATGATCATGCTTGCTCAGACCAAAGCTTATGTAGCTTTGTGTCACGTCCAAAGAGGACCAATAGCAGATCTTTAAAAAAAGACAAAAGAAGCAGAGCTGCTTCAGAAGCTGCTTCTGCAGTATAGCCACCGAGGTTTCAATAAAATCAGTGGTTAGAAATTCTAAAGCTGAAGATGGTGCCACTTACTACTTCAGGAAAAGACTTTATTTTTTGCATGAAAGCCACAGCAGATGAAAGCCATGCTTAACCAGCTTCACTATGGAAAGAAAGATTTACATTTAAAAAGCTGAAGAAAATCCAATCATTAGAGACTTAAGGGGTTTTTGCAAAATTTATTTGGTCAACTGCAAAAATATTTTGCAGGTAGTAGCCCGAGACTCTGCAAAAAGAGAAATAGCCCCTGCTCTGGTCATCTTAATTCAGTTTTTATTCTTTGACACTTTTCCCACATGGTTTTTCCTTAGGATGTTCCTCAAACAGTGCTGAGTATCAAAAGTGATATTAAAGATTAGAGCAGTTAATTCTTTAATGCACAGCGTTCTGTGGTATGTTTGACTCTAGTAGATTAGTACAA
>JAVSBS010014498.1:18139-58589 GCA_033124195.1 Coracias cyanogaster | reverse complement strand
AGTTTGCTTTATTTCCTAATTAATGACAGTACATAAGGCAACAGTAAACTCAATTGCTTCCAACAGCTTTTTATATTCACTTGGAGGCATTTTCAGAAATATGACTCGTGTACCCAGCAAAATCTTTCCTTGACCAGATGTAGAAGGAAAGCGCTTTTATTGGCTCCATGATAATATCACTAAAGAGGAAACAAGCTATAAAAATAAAAAAACCCACACTGAATTTGAGAGTTGCTAAACTGAAAGATATAGAAACAAATACAGAGAAGATAATAAGGCCTTTCACTGATAGTGGTGTCCTGTGTAAATAATGCAGACGCACTGAATAAGTCCCGCTGCAACGAGACTCATTAGAAGCACGTACATCAGCCCAGAGCAATTACTTTGATTGCTCCTCAGCTGCTTTTCACAATAAATGTCCACAGACCCTGCCAAGGTTGCAGCCATTTTGCTCACTGCATGGCCTTGCAGATATATGGCCATACCGAAAACAGGTAAGTGCGATGTATTTCCCACTCAGGATCTTAGGCTTGTTGCTTTATGGACCAGCTTTTAGGAGAAGCACTGGCCCCGGATGGTCGATTAAACAAGCCTGTTCCGATAGGCAGAGAACAAAGCATCCACTTCCATAAGGAATGAGTATGGCCAAGGAATACATTGACTCATGACTGGCACATAAACCTTGTCTTGGATTTGCATTTGCAAAGAGGTAAGACAATCCTGAGTTGCAATGAAATCCATGTAGATGTTGCCTTCCTGAACATCAAACCCATTCACAAATGAGTCCAATTAACTTTGCCTGCAAATAAAGATAATGGGCTTCTCTACACATTGGCACTGCAAGAACCCAACAGTGGGTTTTCAGAGATAGGCCATGCCTGTGTGTGAAGGTGGGATTGCCATAAACTGGAACTCCAGGTTGGAGAGCTGCATGTGTCCATGGGGTAACATGGGCATCAGGAGCTCGGCACCAAAGCGGGAAGCACCCAGGAAGTGCAAAATTATACCTCATGCCACTCACACAACAGGAGGGGAAAAAAAAATGGAGTTAGGGAAATCCTAAGAGTTTAGATGAAAGACAGACTGGTGGGTGGCTCAGTCCCACCAACCAGTTTATTGCTTAGCATCAGGTCATAGCTTGGGTGGTAAAGGGCTAATAAATAACTGGCATCGTTTTGAGAGGTTGAGCAGTGACAGTTGCTAGAGGTGGGATCACCTTTGACAGCCTCTTTGACTGGTGTAGTGGCCTAAGAGAAAAGTTGCCATCAACTAATCAGAAACACCAACGATCTCCTCCTCAAGTGATCTTACTGGAGAATAAGAGCTACATGTTGTTGTTGTATACAGAACAACAGGACAGCCTGCGGTGCCTCGGTTAGATAAAAGAAGTCTAAAATTCAGGTGTTGGTGATGCAAACAGCCTTATTAAAGGAAAATTGAAATATTTTGAATTTTCCTACTTCTCAGACAAAACCCCATCACCTCGCCTTGCAGAGGTGTGGCACAAACACCCACTCTGCAAACCGCATTTCTCCTGTGGGAGCTGCACAAAGTCTAGAGAAGTGTTTGGCTGAAAGTCAGGAATGAAAGCTAAATTTCCCAAGGTAAATTCACTTTTTTTTCCCCTTACTTTTAAATATTTTAACTGGGGAAGGTCCAATGAAAGGACAAAATAAATGAGCATGGGAGACTACAGCCTCTGGCAGCATGATGGAAGTGTTAGGCAATAATAGAAGTAAGCTGAAAGCCAGGCAAGGTGAAAATACGTACACTGAGGGCACTTTTGCCTTTGTACTTGTACTGTACATTGGTAGTCTGAAGGTAAGGAGGTCGGCAAATGATACCCAACAGCAGAAAGAATAAAGCTGACTCGGAGCCATAAAATTTCATGGTTGCACAGGGAAAGATGGGCAGTGAGAGTGAAGACAGAGCGAGACATCCAATAGATTTTTGTTCCTAAAAGACAACTACCCTCATTTCCCTTCTTTTGGTGCCACAAGGTTCCTCTTCTCTATGCAAGCTGGACAAACCCAGCCCAAAGCCTTTCCCTGGCAGAAGCAGCGTAGTTGCTAAATGTTCAGCTTCTGAAGGCAACTCTTGCTTTGTCATGGCCATCCTGCTGTGGACATGGAAAGAAGGACATCTCCTTTGGCAAGGCTGGAAAATGGGACCTCAGGAACAGGAAAGCATAAAAATACACATGGAGAAAATAGAAAGAAAAGCAAGGAGACATCTAGCATATCCTGGGATCCCGTTCCCCTGCAATGGCACAATCCTCGCCAATGAATCAGAACGCATATTTGCTCAAAAGAGTTAATCTTTATTAACAGCCCCAGAATGCCCTTCAGCTGGTGTACAACCTGGTTCAAAGGTTTTCAAGAAAAACAACATACCATAAACCAAAGGGCAACACTAATTGGAAGCAAGGTAATTCCTCTGAAAACAGCAATACCTTTCTGTGGGTTAATAACCGGAAATTAAATTTCATGCGTGTTAGCATAACCCATCATAAAGCACCAGGTGAATACGAGGCACAGGCAATAAGGGCAGGGGTTCAGAGCACACGCAGTCACTGTCCAACAGCAGCTCCTATTCCTCGGTCAGAGCCAGTATTCCCACAGGATTACTCTTCAGCCTCGAGGCCCCTGGTTGAAGGAAATGGTTTGCACAACGTTGTTGCTGCTTCGGTGATGGAGTAAGGGTGGTGGAATAAGGAGGGACATAAATTCAGCTGTCCTCAGAAGCAGCATTGCTCTGCTCATGTCCTGGCATGTGGAGCGGGGGCAGCAGCAAACGGTTGCTGTGACTTGTCCCTCCAGTTTGATGTCCCTCCAGTTTGATGTTCCTCCAGTCCAGTGCTCACAGGTCACTGGTGCTTCAAGTGACCTTGCCTTCTGTGCTGGACGCACGAATGAAAGACTAGTCTTAAAAAATGAATACAGTTTCAATGTTAAAATGTCATAAAATGCAGAAGGAGTAGAAGTGCATGCTGGGATTCAGTGTGCTGATGATGGCATTGCCTGAAATGGAAACTCAGCTAATATTTGGACTGCAGGGTGTGTGTCTCTTATAAGGAAACAGCTTAATCTGGAAAAGAAGGCAGAAACACAAGGTCAGATCCTCTCTCCTTTGCCCTCACTTCCCTTCTGGCTGCACTGGCTGCCCAGACACTGCCGAGGAGTCAGGAGGCTGATGTCTGTGAGGTCAGTCCCTGGGATGTCTCTCACCAGGGATTCCTGCAGTGCAAACCCCCAACCCAGGGTGTACCAGCAGCTGCAAAGGGTGAGCGTTGGGCAAGGATGTCAGAGCACCTCTAGATTGGTGACATTTTGCAGCTAGAATGGTTCTGAGGAGATGGATCCTGCCCAGAAGTTGTCCTGACCCTGCACAATATAGTGAAGTCATCTGCCAGTCAGGCCAGACTGATCACCACTTTTAGTTGGAGATAGCATCGTGAACCAACTGCTTTCTTGAGATCTTGGTCATGAATAAACAGAGATGTAGCCTCAGGCATTTATTGTGTCTGTGATGGCACTCCCTCCACCTGGAGAGCCCACACCTCTGCTTCTTAACACACTAGAGACACATTTGCTGTTATTTGCTTTATTCCAGCTGTTGGTGGTTAAGCTGAAGGGTGGGAAAGCGTGAAAGCCAACATATGCTTGGGCAAGAGAGAAAGCTCTCCGTCTACAGCATGGCCTGCAAAGGGATGGTGACAACCAAGCAGCCCTGAGAAGGCACAGCTCTTTGTGGCTGTGAACCATGAGCTCCGCTCATAGCAAGCTGCTGCTGCTCAGGGTCTATTTTATTTTTGCCTATCTCTGTGTTTGTGAGACTTCTTGTCTGTAGGCCTCTCTCCCACTGAACCCATCCATCACCGGTGCTGACAGAGGTTCCTGCTGCCCAAAACGGCCAGGAAGACTCGGTGGAGCCAGAACCTCAGGGGTCAAGTCCAGGTTGTCGTGTCTGAGCAAATGCTGCTCAGGATACGCGTGGCCCGACACCGTGTTTGGAAGGCAGCGGAGGACTGAGAGGGAGGAGAAGGAAGGATAGGATGTAATCTTTCATCCTGCGAGCAAGCGTGTGGGATGGGAATATTTCTTCTTGCTGCTGCTAGGGGTCTGGTCCCAAGCGGGTGAAGGAAGGGAGTCCCCAGCCTGGGCAGAGAGCAGCCATGGACTCTGCAGCCCTGGCACTGCACTCCTGAGTATCTGCCTGCTATTTTTGGCTGTAGGAAAAATATACTGGTAAAAAATGTGGGCAGCATTGGGCTGAACTCAGTGTTTCTCATGTGGATGAAGAAACAGACGATCTAAAGGCAAAAATATGCCATGGTCGTCAGTGAGCTGAGGAGGAAGGCTGCGTGCATGGCTTTGGACTGATGGACATGGGCATGAGCTCAGGGTACCCCAGGGCAGCTGCCTCCTGCCTCTCCTATGAAGAAAGGCTGGGAGAGTTGGGATTGTTCAGCCTGGAGAAGAGAAGGCTCTGGGGAGACCTTCTGGTGGCCTTTCAGTACTTAAAGGGGCCTGTCAGAAAGATGGGGACAGACTTTTTGGCAGGGCCTGTTGAGACAGGGCAAGGGGTGATGGTTTTAAACTAAAAGAGGGTAGATTTAGACTAGAGAGAAGGAGGATATTTTTTATGCTGGTGAGACCCTGGCCCAGGTTGTCCATTGAGGTGGTCGATGCTCCAGTTCTGGAAACATTCCAAGTGAAGCTGGACAGGAGTCTGAGCAACCTGCTCTAGTTGCAGATGTCCCTGCTCAGTGGAGGGGGGTTAGACTAGGTGAGCTTTAAAGGTCCCTTCCAACCCAGACCTGTCTGTGATTCTATACTCCAGCCAACAAGGACCATGGCATGCTGCAGCCCACCTCAACACCCCCACTTTACATCAGGCAAACTCCCTAAAGTGACCCTTACCCAACACAGTACCCCGGAGATGGGCACCCATGGATCTTCCCTAGAGCAGGCACTGGAGATTCCCCACTGAGCAGTGACAACAGGCACCCTGATCATAATACAGTCCCAAATTGCACTTTATTCCATCCCATCTCCCAGGAAGGATGATTTACCCCACACCGTACCCCCTCAGCATCCACAGACCTGCCCCGGGAGCAGCACCAGCCAGCATACAGAGGAGCAAGCGCCTGGTCACACTCACATTGTTTCAACACATTTACTTAATTAGTTTATCAAGAATTGTGTTTGGCCTTGTCTGATACTTGGGAAATGCTGTCTGTCATTTGCAGGCATCCTGCGGGGCCCCGGGTAGCTGACAGACCCTGGCTCCTTCCTATCTCTCCTTAACTCCATTTGCCAGGACTATTTCCCATTATTTATTTTTTCCGTGTAGCACTCCCTCACCATTTTGGGATTAAAGCACTAGATAACAACATTATGCCTAAAAGAAGACTGTGACAGGTAGAGGAGCAACGTGAGTAAGGACTGGGAAGAGTATCTGGAAAAATGTTAAATGCGTGAAAGTGTAGGAACTTGAAATATTTTTTTATACCCTTCCAGCTAAATTCTCTGCAGATTGGAGCCACTTCATAGAAATAAAAATGACTAATTATGCATAAAATATTCATTCCAAGCTTCCCTACATGGAGCAGAGGGTGCGTCATCAATGCTACCTGGGCCAAATGAGAGGTGGGCACTGCCCTTGGCTGTAGCGCATCCATCAGCTGCTGCCCAGAGTTTTCCTTTGCAATCATCTCCCTCTAACAAAGCCTGTTTCAATGAAGACAGGTCAGATCCAGATAATGTCTCTTTAAGAGCAAGAGGTGTCCCTCAGCCCTGGCTGGAGGGGCTGGGCTATATAAGGGAGGTTATTTGGGTGCTTGGCTGTTGGTGGGCAGGGGAAGTGAAGGAAGTGCTGGTCCCAGGTAAGCAGCAGCCACCCTCAATGGTGCAGCATTTACCCCCATGTGAGTTTTTGCTGCTGTCCTTGTGTGCAGCAAATGAGCTTCAAAATCCAAGCAAGCCCAGGACGAATGAAAGCCATGGACCTGCTCCTGCCTGAGGCCCTGCAGACACCATCTGTGTTAGATTGTATGTTGTCTCAGGGATGTGGCTTCAGAGTCTGAAGTAATCTTAGCTTTGGCCAGAGGTGCTTTATTCATCAGTGGAGGGTCCTGAAATCTTCTCCCTTCACCACTGAGGCTTGGATCTGAGACCTTTCTATTCCTGTTGCCAAACTGCTGATGAGGACATGCCACTTAGAGGATTTCTTTGCTCCAGTCTGGCAGGATGTGGCCCAGGGAAGCCTCACCTCCGCTTCACCTGAAGCTATTTAACTGTCTGTGGGGTTACTGGGGTAATGCAGGCAGTCCTGACTGCTTTATTGGCTAAAACCCAGCTCTGCTGTGATAATAGCTGAGCATTTTCAAAGGATTCTTTGTAGTCTAACCCTTCCCACAGCTTCTGATGACAGTCTTGGCTATCTTGTTTTGTTTCCTCTTGCTGCATAATCATCTTCCATTGAGTTAAGTTCACAATGTGGAATTTTTTTGGTGGGTAAAACATAATCACAAGGCTCTCATTGGTTCTTCTCTCAAAGCCACATTAACAGCCAGCTAGCAGAGAGTGAGGAAGCCAGCACTTGTGGGTACTAACTTACTGCATCTGGTCTCTTACAGCTAGTTCACTACTGGCTGATAAAGTCCCATGGTGTCCTAACTGATGTTTCATGGGCTTAATGTGTCTTATTCAACTTCATTCCTGTCTCAGACCCAATGAGCTGGAGTCAGACTTGCAATGCTTACAGAGCAGCCAGCCTGTACCTGGCATTGGTACCATGAGAACAACTTACTGCTCTGAGCAAGGCTTGAGTAAAAGGGGCTCTGAATAGAGTGACTCAAAAGTCAGTCTTTTATTTGGTGGGTTTGGTGCAGATACACCTATTCTGAAACAAAAGCGTAAAGATGAGATCTAACTTATGGAAGCTGCAGATAAAAGACGATACTCTGTTTTTTTAACTCCTGACAGTTGTCCTTCATTGTTAAGTTAAACAAAAATAGCTCAGGCGAGGGGGGAAAAAAACCCAACCTTGTTCTGCTCAATGCCTGGAAGAGGAACACAGGAGGCATTTTCAGACTAGTCCTGTTTTCCTAAAGAGTATTTCCTCTGGAGCAGTCAGTGTTCACCTGTCCAGGCATGCCATGATGTAGCATCAGAGACCTCTCACCCATCACAGAACCAGTAATGTTTTGGTCTCCGTGCAGGCAGGTTGCTGCTCCAGCAGAACCAACTCCTGGGAAAGGCAGAAGAGTTCGGCATGGACCTATGGCTTTGGCATGTGTGCTCCAAAAATCCTGTGAGTACTTCTGTTGAAGTTTTTCCTTATATTTATGCTATTGCTTGGAGTGCAGGTGTGTGTCTGAATCATGTTACCTGAACAAGCCACTGCAATATCTGCAGAACAGCAGCAGAGGTCTGGGTGCGCTGTCAGCCCAATGCTAAATGTCTGTCACTGGTAGGGTGGAGAAAAAAAACATCTTTAACTGCTGCTGTTAAATTCTCGGAACCACTGTGTGATAACCCGATGTGTAATGGCAGCTGCAGTGTCTTCAGTGTGTCTAATCCCCCCTGCTCCTGTTGAAGCTTGTGCATCGCGGTTGAGCAGCCCTGCTTGCATTGGTGGGCTAGAATGGTGTCCTAAGTCAGACAGGAGATACTCCATGGTAGCTCATCTATCTGGAAGGTGATGTCTTTCTCTTCCCTTAAGATGGATGTAATTCCACTTGTTGTTGGGATTAGGAGAAGCATACTTGCAGGCTCGCATTATCATAGTGGAGGCAACATGGGATGGAGCCAAGGCAGGCGGTGTTGAGTGATCTTTGCCAGGTACCCGGCTGGCGTTGCCAAAGCACGCGGGGCTTTCCTCTGAAAGCTTCTACCACAGGAGAAACATGTCTTCTGCTGCCAAGGGTACAGGAATGTCACCTCACTTGGAGAAAGCACGCCGTTGCAGCATGACAGCCACTTCACCAGTCAGTCCAGCGACGCTCTGTAAAAACAAAATTTTGCATGCTCCATGCCAGAAGGACTATCTTCACTTACAGTGAAGTACATCAGATGTCTGGCCTTTTCAGGGAGCCTTTCTCAATAAAAACACAAGGAAATGGGAGTCATGAGTTACCCAGCAGTGTCCTCTATAGTTCAAGGCATGTTGTTCAAGGTTAAATATATGTCACGTTCCTATAGCTCTTCTTAGGATAAGTGTTGTACAAGTTACATCCAAATTCTGCTTTCCTTCCCCATCAAAAGCCCCTTCTAGATCCAAAGCTATCTGAGCCACTTACATCCTAGATTTCTTTTGTTTTGTTTTGGGTTAGTTTTGTTGTTTGTTTGTTTTAACAAATGAATAAAGGTGAGTGCTTGTTTCTCAGATGTCACTTAAAATATAATGCCATTCCTTCTATGTGCTTCTCTCCCTGTCACAACATCCTTTAAAAACCATAACATAAGACAAAGGAATCTTGTCTCCACTTTATCAGTAGGAAGCTCATATGTTCCTTGTCCAAAATGGCAGAACAAGCCCATGGGAGGGAAAAAATGGAGAAACACTGGCTTTTGCTCACAGGTCTTTAGAAACCTTAGTTAACATTTGGTTGGTAATTCTACTGTCCAAAAAAAGATGGAAAGTAACATGAAAGAATCACTAAACTTTCCTACAGGTCTAAGACCAACATGTTAGCTCTCTGAGTAGCTGCATAGCTCTGAAAAGAGCTCCTCTGTATGTAGAGGTACTTAGCTCTTACTAGAAGAAGTTCAATGCACATTGCATGATCTAGGTGCCACTGTCACCTCTTCATTGGGTTCAGTGAAATTTAGACTGGTCTAAGTGCTATCTAAGCACTTGTTTAAATTCACAGTCTAACTCCATCCAGGGCTCTGCTGTGTTGTGAGCAATGTTTGAAGTGTAAATGCTGGTGCCCTTGAGAAGGCAACTAGAGCTCTCATCTTGTGCGCTCACAAGCCCTGAAGACCTCTGTATACTCTGCTGATTTCTTCTTGACTGGTCATGATCTCCTGTCCTGGAAGGATGACCTTTAGATTTCTAAGCTCTGCTGTGGAGAACTGCAGTCACTCATGTTCCCCTCTTGTTCCCATGGGCTGGGAGAATGCAGATTTCACAGATGCATCCTAAGCTATATTTGAAGGAGTCCCTTCCTTTACTGAAGGTCTGTGCTTGCATCTCAGTAACAATAGTGTGGTGTCAACAAGGACACACCGGCCTGACAAACAGCACACAAATACAGTGTGAGACACTTGCCAGCACTAACACTCAATATAAATACTCATTGCTGAAGAATAAGTAACCCCTCTCTTTTAAAAGGGTCCTAAGCTTTGTCAGGTGGCTTGTGAGTTAATAGCCTGTCCCCAAGGCTGTGAATATGTGCCCAATTAAGTATATAACTAAGTGATGGTATGGATATAACACATATATGACTTGGAAACATGAAGTTCTTGCTTATCCCTTCCTATATTCCCTCCAAATCGCTTAGGGAGACCTCCTGGGTAGCCTTACTTGCTGAAGTACTGGGAAGCACATAAGTGTGTATCAACCTCACTCTCAACTCCACTAAGCAAGTATATGAAGGAGTGTTAATTAAAGCACTTCAGAGAATCCAGCAATCCAGACTGGGATTAAGAAAGGAGCATCACCACTGCTGCACTGGAAGGACTGTTTGTTGCTCACTATATTCCAGATTTCCCAAGGCTGTCATACCATCAAACACTGCCGTGATCTGTGGGTCTTTATTCCTAGATAACGATGTGAACTCCCGGCTCTTGTCACAGATAACAGCACAAAGCATTACAACGACAGTACAAAGACTTCAAACTCCGCTTCAAATGCACAGCCATTTGTTACTGTCCTCAGCATGGCTGCTGAGCCAGGCTCCTGTAGGTTGTCCACAACTGGGAGAAGAGAGCTGTGAGAGCCCATCTCTATGTCCTCTGGTTCCTTATGGGATTTTATCCTGCTGTGGTGCTGGGCCAGCGCTTCTGTACCTGCTGTCATCTGCTGTGGGGCTGCTAAAGCCTTGTTACAAAGTGAGGATGCGTAGCCTTGAGGTTTTTCTTGCCAAAATTTCTCAGCTGTGACCCCATGGTCACCCTTCCTGGCAGCAGGTATCTCATCGCTGCCATTAGACTCTTTAAGTGCTGGCACAGCAGGAGTGGGTGCTCACCAGAGGCTTTGTGCTGCTGGGACCCAGGCCAGTGAGTTTCTCTTCTGTTGTGTTGAAGGCTGAGACTTGAGATCTCAGTTTCCTGTTTCAAGTGCAGATCGTCTCTGTTGGGAACCCGTAACTCTGGTTCACTTGCTACGTCATAGGAAAGTTCTCCAAAAAAAGCCAGGTTTTAGAAGAAAACCTGTTTTGAAGTTGCTCAATGAAGACACATCTAGAATCTCCTACTTACAATGGCAAAGAGTATAGAGTCAGTTTTAAATTATCTTTAGACCAGTATGTACCGAGAGCTACATCTTCTGAAGGTGGTGTCATTTCTTCAAGCAGAGTTCCACCAGCTGTGGGCTGATACAGCTGATTTTGGGGGACTATTTGAATTACTGATGCTGTATTTCATTACCTGCTTAAAGCTAGAAAAGCCCCTTGTACATCTGTTCCTGGTAGAAAACACTTCAAAAACCAATGTTTTGCTCTGCTCTGTTGCAAGTGACCTTTTCCATGGGGGTGGAGGCTGGTACTGTGGTGGTCTCCAGCATCCTCCTTTCTCCCAGCCCACTGCTGGTGCCTGAGACCAGGCAGGGACAGGCGGTGCCTGCTCAGGGCAGGGCTGGAACTGGGATCCCCAGTGCGGGGCCGTGGCCGGGCTCCCATTGTTCCTGGCTTGCCAGACAAAGGGTTAAGTAAATGTTTGGAGAAGATAAGGTGCCCTGTTGACAAGCAGCAGGCTCCAGCGGTCTCAGCAGGATCTCTCCCAGCAGTGATAAATGGGGAGGTTTTCAAAGTGGGATCAGCAGACGCCATGGAGAGGGCGGTTGCTGATGCCATGATTGGCAGCGGGGAAGGAATCTGAAGGTGTTTAATGATCCCACACTCTGCCGCAGCTTTTTTAAAGACTCTGTGTCTAGCCAGAGGAAAATCCTCTATCAGCCGCAGAGACTCGCACTCCCGCGTCTTTTCTGTTGTCGTTGCTTCTTTTTTTTTTTTCCCCACTAAAACATGGGAACATCCACTGAAAGAGATCCTGATAAGAACCCTCTGGGATTCCTCATCCTCTCATATCGGTTTTGTTCCTTTTAATTTTCTCTTTGAAGTGTCCTGCGCATAGTAGGTGGACTGTTTTGTTTGGCTGACTTTAGGCAGGAGCTGTGTTTTGGGGGAAATAGTGTGTATTAAAGTAATACTGTGGTTTTTTCTTCTCTGCATAGCTGCATTATTCCAATTACTGACTTGCCATTCCTTTGCTACAGTAAATATACAATCAAATGACATAGAGGGTAAAATGCTCGGAAGGATTTGAACCCCTGAGGTGATGCTATGGGGTGTGCAGACCATTAAAGGGTTTTCATGCTCCTTTAAATAGACTCCAAAAGCTGTTTGAAGGGCTGAAGACCACATACAATTTTTTATCTAGATAGGTGAAATATTTTCCATCCTCATCCCTGGCTGAAAGCTGTCGTAGGCACTACGAAAAGCTGGGAAATAGAGTAGAGCAGCCAGGTCTGGGAGCTTTGCCATGTGCATTGATGGGCTGCATCTCAAATCAGGATTTTAGACAGTTGCATCCGCTGCAGAGTGAGGAATGTGTATAAAATGCTGCCTGGTCCAATCTACACCTGATTTACAGCAAGAGGAGTGAGCTGGATGGGAAAGCTGCTATAGAACAGTGATGGGGAACGAGCTCAGCCTTTGGGCCAACTTCATCCTGGAAAGACTGGGATGGGTGGATGGGTCTTTCTGAGGATACAGCAGCCTGGCCAGTGCTGCTGTTGTGGAGCTGGGCGGGCTGGAGGGAGCCAAGGGATGGGAGACTGCTCCGCTGGGCTGAGATGAAAGGAGCCGTGTATAACCCAGGAAAGGGCCGAAGGAGTCGGGACATGAAAAGCAGCGGAAAGTATCTGAAGAATGTAAACACCAAGGTGGAAGAGGAATTATTTAGCATGTTAGGGGCTTGGAACTAGGTGCGAGGGGATGAAACAACAAGGAAAACTCACCCTTGCTAACAGGGAAGCCTTGCTAGCGGCTAAGCCTGAAGGTGAAATGGAAAGAAAGGCTTTCAGCAGAGCAACTCTTGAAGTCTCCTCATCTAGGGGTGGGAGGTTGCTGGGGCAAGGGGGCAATTGGAGCTGCTCACTTGCAGCATGCATCCGCACTCTCTGCCACCGCCGCTGCCTCCAGCCATGCCAGGCTACGAGCCAAGGGGGGGTCACGCCGAGAACAAATAGGATTTAAGTGATCATAAGAGGGGAATGCGAAATGCCCGAAGGAATTTTGATTGAAATTTTATAACTTAAAGGAAAATCTTTTGCAGATAAATCAGGAGGTGGTTTAATAAACAGTTTGAGAGATTAGTATTGAAACAAATCCCAGTTAAGTCTCGGCAGAGGGGCGGGTAAGGGAAGACCACTGCAGCTAAAGGGCGTCGGGGTATTACAGGCACTAAACAGAAGGCTTTCCAAAAATATAAACAATCTGGGGAGGGGGCAGATTGGGAAACCTGTAAAAATAAGCAGAACCACATTAAAAGGCTAAACAGTGGAGCAAAATCAAATATTGAACATGGGGTTGCAAGGGAGCTTTCAGCTCACGGTATTGGCCAGACTCATCCTACCCAGGCAGGAGCCAAGGCCAGGTCCCCAGGGGTGTGTGGGGTTTGGGGAGCACAGCCCCTGCCATGGTGGGGCTCTGGAGAGACGTGGCAGCCTGTGGCTCAGCAACCAGCATCCTCCTCCCAAGATCAGACATGAGATAACAGCGGGAAATATCCCTTTAATGAGTATCCTAAATGCATTAGACGCTAAGCAGATGTCTTCCACCCAAGATTTCCTAATATCTGAAGTAATAAAAGGGAACTGTAGCTAAAAGACCATGTTGCAAAGCCCTGAAGGTCTGCAGGAGATGAAAATCCAAGAATGGTCAAAGGACCTGGCAGGAAGTGTGTGCAGGTGACTTAACATAAAGCAAAAGCTGGACCAGCAAAGTCTCGCTGTAAGCAACAAGCTACAGGACCAGAAATGGGTCTGCAGTGATCTTACCCACCAGGACAAAAATCAACCTGTACATTGGTCAATAACGTCACTAAGAAAAGGAGAGGAGGTGGAGACAGGGAACTTTCACTTGGGAAATAATTTGAAGCCAGAGTCTAAAATGAGCATGTAAATCGTCTTCAGTGCTGCATCCCACTTTCTCCAGGGCACCTATGGAAGAGCAGGTACGCTACTCCCTGCCCAGGTTCTGGGTCTCTTGCCTGCGTGCAACAAAGCCACAGTGAGTTCTAGGTCCTCTCCCACGTGGGCACACCAGGAGGTTCAGTTCAGAGCTGCCCATCAGGCACATTTGACTCCCCAATACCCATCACCAGGATCTCTGTACCGCTTCACTTGCATCAGTATGAGCAGCCCCTGTAATGAGAGTTGCTGTGCAAGAAGGTCTGGAAGGAGCTGGAGCACCTCGGCCAGAGTGGTGGAGAGAGCTGGGCGCTGCTCCTGGAGGCACAGGCAGATTTCCATGGGTGATGTCTAGCAAAGGAGCAGGATGTCCAGCTGGAGCTGGTGGCATCCTCAGCTATCACTGTTACATCTGTCAGGATCCATCCGGAAGAAGCAGTATTGGTTCATCTAGCTCATCTTTTGACAACCAACTTTGCAAGTATGCCACCTGGACACAAGCAACCAACCCTAGTCCAAAACACTCAGCCCTGAAGGAGGATCTGGGTGATCCATGGTCGTTTCAAAGCAAGATGTACTTCAGCCATCAGCAGAAGTCAAGGGAGATGTCTTGCCTTTGGGTGATGCAACCCCTGCTGAGGGGAAACTGAGGCACGGGCAGGGGGGAACTGCAGAGAGTGATGGACCTGAAACCGGGAGGAGGTGGTGCCTCCATCCTGGTCCTCTGGCTGACGCTCCCCATCCGTGGCACGGTGACTCACCACATAGGTGTTCACTGAGGGCTTATTTTTAATCACCTTTCCACTGGCTTTTTGCAACGCCCCGTTCACACTTGCTCTGTGAAAAAGGATGTCAGAGCAGATTAACAGCTGGTTCCTGCCTGCTCCGACAGCTCTGACAATGCGTCCCTTCTTCTCAAGGTGACAGGAACATGCAGCTGCCTAATGGGTACAGAAGTGTCTATTCTTTCCCAGTGACATTTATTGTGAAATATCTGAGTGGGACTGAGAGACATGCAAGGCTTTCCCTCCCTTATCAGGCGACCCTGGTCAGTGTCCTGCTGTCAAGGACTGGAGTAATTTATGTCAGAGCTGCAAGTGTTTACTTATCTGCCCCAGCGCCCAGCTCGGCTGAAAGCAGCCAGACTGGCTCCGCTGGGGCTCACCAGCCTTTTCCTGCCAGTGGGAAAAACCGGGTACCGGCCCCATCCCAGCCAGCCAGGGCAGGAGGGATGAAGTGGGGTGGCCGAAAACCTTCTCACAGCTCCTGAGTGGAGGGACAGCAGCAGCATGGATGCAAGAGGCAGGGCTGTGCTGGCAAGAAGCAATGTGCCAGGGCAGAAGGAACTAAAGCGAAGCCCAGGTGGTGACAGGAGACATCTACACAGGTGGCACTGGCTGAGGTGTGAATTTAGAGAGGGTTTTGCTGGGCAGAGCAGAGCAGCATCCACTTGGTGGAGGCTCTGGCAGGTCCTTGCCATGGTGTCCCTGGGCATCACACTTGGGAACCCACAAAGCGCTGAGGAAGGGTGGGAGAACTGCTCAACAGCTTCATACTCCACTGGTTTCTCATCTTATGGACCCTTGGGGTTTTACTGAGTCAGGGTTTGTAAGGTTGGAGGGTTTCCAGGAAGGCAGAGCTGTTCAGGGCATGGGGTACACATGGCTCCATAGCAGGAGCATCCCAAACCCCCACGAGCCTTGTGGGTGGCTTTAAAGGGCTCCTCCAGTGCTTCTGTCTTGTGTCATGACAAAAACCGGAGCTTTTGGTGCATCTGGCCCTGAGACTCTACAACTTTCCCTTAGATTCGGTTCCAAAACTCCCTAGTTTTATAAAGCAGCGTGATTATCCTGGCAGCCACCCCCCCAGCCCGGCCACCATCCGTCATCCCAAACAGGGGGACAACTTTCATCTCGTCTGGAATCACACATCCTTTGCAGCACGGGAGAGATGAGCACAGGCCTGATAGCTCAGCTCCCGCGGGTGACTCCTTCCTGATGTATATGCCCAGAGATAAATATTAAGCAGTTGTAGTTTCCTCTCCGGAGCTCACAAGCTCTTGTTGTTGGGCTGGGAAACCTTTAACCAGTTGGTTTGCCGGGAACAATAGATTAAAGGAGACGGACTATCTCTTGCTAAATGAGCTGTTATTCTAAATTAGCTGCTTTTTTTCTCCCAATCAGGGCACTCCTCAGAAAAAAATATACCACTGAGTATTTCTCTTGACAAATGTTTTTCTGAGCTGTCTCCTCTCCCCACCCAGCAGGGCAAGATCAAAGGGCTGGTCTTGCACCAGGGTGGAGATGCAAGTACTTGAGGTGGCTGTAGGGGCTTGGTCCTCTGCTCCCATCCCTGCCCAGTGGCACTCTCCCAAATGCTGAGGGACCCCATGTATGCTCTGATACTGCAACAACGTAAAATCCTCTGGAGATGCTCTTTAGGGAGGGAGTTGTGTGGCCATCGCTGTGCCATTGGTCCGCTACCCTGCTCCCACTTGCAGACACGTAGGCTTGGGAGAGATGGGTGCAAGAAGGAGGTTGCACCCTTTGGGCCACCACCACTTCCTTGGAAGTCAGTCCGGACTCAACCCATGACTCCCTGGTGACCTATGGCCTTAAGGCAGCTCCTCAGCCCCAGGCTGCCTTGTTTTCTGCCAGCATGGGGACCAGGCAGGGCTGTGGGACATGGTCAGCCCAGAAGCAATGCTGGAGGGATGGCAGAGTGAGGGAGGCTGCAAACAGCTCTGCAAGGTGCCTTTCACCTGGGAGGAAAATATTCATCTGCAGCAGGCAGAGCAGGAGCCTGACGTCTGCTTGGCTGGGGTTTTTTTTCCAAATACTGGGAGATTTCTAAAGTGCAGTCTGATCCTATGAGGTGTAACACCTCCCATTTCTTGGTCAAAACCCTGAGCACAGCCGCAGAGCTCATCCCTCCGCAGTCTGACAGAGGCTCTTATGCAAAAGTACAAAAGCCTCACTTAAAAAAAAAAATCAGATATTTATGATGCCTTTGATGTTCCATAAGAACAGTTGTGGCTTCTGCTTAGTCTCCAACGTCCGATTGACAATTGTTTATTAGTTCTAAAATAGCTGAAATTCATGTCAAACATTCCGCATGTTAGAAAAATGTTTATGAAGTGTTATCATAGTTTATTTAACTGTGAATGTTTAGGAAACCGGCATAAAATATAATGGACCACACAAGGCTCTGAGCAGCCTAATGATGCTGGGCACGTTTTATGGACCACGAGGAAGAGTGATGCCACCTTCAGCTTCATGGAGAGCCCAGTTGTGTCAATGGTCTCTGGGTATGCTAATAGCATCAGGAGATCCAGAGAACAGGGTTTTGCTTTATTTTAAGGATATTCCTCTTAAAAAGTTTACTAGAGCAATGCTTGCCATTGTGATGTTTGCACAACTGGATTGAGCACAGGTTTTAAATCTAGGGAGGGAGGGATCTGTTTTTGTGAGCCACGAAGGTTTGCTGGTGGGCACCGAATGCCCAGAGAAAGATTTCAGATGCAGACCATTAATATTGATGCATCATGAATAGTTACACTACGCAGGCGTAATATACTCTGCATTAATATTTATGGTGTCTAAGACACTGCGAATTTGGCTATATATTTAGGGAAAAGATGTCTTTCTAACATATTGGAATGAAATTTTAGTCCTCCTTTCTCCAGAGCTGTCATTTCCAGCCTGGAGTGTGTTGGCAGCTGACCGTGCAGCTGAACTCCCTTTACATGGTCCTTCCGTGTTCTGCTGGGGCTGGGCAGGGAGCATCCTCCAAGCAGGAGATACCAAATGCAGTCTGGACAAGCAGTGCCTGTCATTTGCGGATCCTATTGCTCTGCAGCAAAATCTTTTCACCTTTAAGGAATCAGAAGCGGTGCAGATAAATATCTAGAAGGAAGTATTGAATTAGCAAAAGGTCGCAAGCCAGCTCAGGAGCATCCCAGCACCCTGATCCCAGTTAGGACCCCTGGATGTTGACACTAGTGAAATATGCAGTAGAACCATCCCTGCAAGCAGTGACTGCCAACAGCTGCCTCCCATCAATTGCTGCATATTGGACACCAAATTTTAAAAATTCCCTATTTTTTTGAGTTTTCCATTGAAACCTGGGGATTTAGCAGTGGGATGGGAAGGAAATGCCGGGTTGTTCTTCCCAGCGGTTGACAGAGAAGTAGAACAGCAGGAAGGGATATTTCAGTCATTGGGTTAAAATGCTTTTTTCCCTGATAAAAATGAGCTCGCGGATGTCTCTATTATTCCTGAGTCCAGTTGAACCCAGGAAGAACCCCAGCCACAGGCTCAGAGGTCTCTATTCTGTGTCTTCAAGCCATCAGTTCTGCGAAGATGCTCTGATGCTGTGAGCTCTTCCGAGGACACTTCTCCAAGCCCAGAATCAAAAAGGAATGCTCTGCACCCAGATGCATTGGGTTGGTCTCTAACATTTGAATTTGACAGCAAAGCGGTGTTTGTTTCATTGATTTTATTCTTGCCCATTGGCACACAGGCGGGTCTGGTTTAAACAGCTTTTCTTGTGTGTTTTAGAGTAAGAAATTACATTGTGCCTGTATCTCTGGGGCCTGATTTTGTTCCCATTTAATAACAACTCCCTCTGGTTTCTGGGGATGCAGAATGGGTAGAGGGAAGGGTGGACACGTTGGGTTGGTGCGGACCCGGCTCAGCACAGCACCATCACCGCGCTTGGTCATTGCTGGCACTGCTAAAGGTACTGGCTCTTTACTTCTGTGCTCTTGCTGTTCCCATCTCCTTAATCTGAACATTTTTTCCCTTCCAATCATAAAATTTCCACTTTTAATATTTTAAACTCTTATTTCTCATAAAAACCCCTAAGTATGAAAATTTCTTTTAAAGAAATATACCATTAATGTATCTTTATGATGTGCAGCTGATGCTCACAGCATGGGCTATGACTTTTTTATGTTCCCTACTTGTCCTTGAGACATTTTATTTTGACACCATATCCTTACATTCTAAATTAAACCATATTTTTATTATCTGTTACATGCCAGCAGACAGCAGTGCCTTAAAGCTGTTGTACAGCTCCTCATGTCCATCTCGGGGCACCTTCCCCTCTTCCTCTTCACTCCCCCCCATCCCTCCACCTCTCCAGAAAAACGTGGATCGAGTTATCCCGCTGACAGCAATTTACAGTCCCCATTAACGGTCATATAAATTCCAGTGGATCAAGGAAGCTTGGAGTATATGATATTCAGGCACAGCTAATAGCTCTGGGCTAATTGCCATCTCGTGTTTCTGCTCTCTGAGCCCCACTGTTTATATCTGTGGTACAAGCAAGCGGTAAAACAAGTTTCCAGGTTTCCCCAGTCACCCAGAAGGGCTGGGAGCTGCTGGCTCCAGTAGCAGGCGGAGGGCTGGAGGTGGCAGTCATTTCCCATATTTAATGTGAGCTGCTTCTGTAGGGCTCTCCCCATCTCCTAGGAAATCATAGAATCATTTCAGTTGGGAAAGACCTTTAAGAACATCGAGTCCAAACGTTGGTTGGTCCGACAGCCCTTCTGCAATAGTTGCATGGGAAAAAATAGTCAGCTTAATGGTAAACATCATGGCTTGAGGGAACAGCAAGTGGCTGGTCGCTTTGGTTCACGCTGGGGAAGTCTAATAAATCATCTACATCGAATTTATAATTTTCTTTTTGGAAATCAGTAGTTTGAAAGGTAAATTAATGGGGATATTTATTGTGCAATCCTTGTTGGCTTGGAAAGCTGGATTAAAAGGAATATTTACCATGAAATCTTTGCTGATAAACACGTTAATCATAGAATAATAGAATAGTTTGAGTTGGAAGGGACCTTTAAAGCTCATTTAGTCCAACTACCCTGCAGTGAGCAGGGACATCTGCAACTAGAGCAGGTTGCTCAGAGCCCTGTCCATCCTGACCTGGAATGGTTCCAGGACTATGTTAATGGTCAAAGGAGTTTGGAAATCAGGACATTGCTCACAGTGAGGTGGATTGGCATGGTAGTAGCAGCAGGAAAGCTGTCCCCATTCTTCCATCAGCCTATGGCAGAGGGGTTGTTTGTGTAGGACCTGGAATACATGTGCTCTGAGCACTGCAGAGCCAAAAAGAGCACGTCTGTGTGCTTCTCATCACCTTGGCACTGCTGGTTCTGGAGCTGCAGGTCCTGACCAGGGAACTTGTATCAGCATCCCCAGGAGAATTGTCCAAACAATGTTCAATCGAGATCAGCATCACCTCTCAGACTGTGTCGGTGATTTGCAAAGAGGTAGCGAGTTGTCACACAGGAGTGTCAGGGTTTGGTCTTGTAGAGAGGGAAATGCTCATCAGGGGGATCCTGAACTTCTCCAGGGAAAATAGCCTGAGTCTGGGGAAAATGCAGATTATTTTTCACATGCACTTTTTCTTTCCCAGTGATGCCAAACAAAGGTTACTCAAGGGATACAAAGCTCAGCATCTTTATGACTTAGATCCTTCTCATTTGTGTCATTTCACCAGGATTTTTACTGGGAGTCTGCTTTGCTGGAACATAAATCCAGCATAGAAAAAAAATTCAAGTGGCTTTGGATTTTCTTGGTCAAGACCAATACTGCTGTAACAAGTAATTTTGAATCAAGTCTTTTTGATCCTGCTCACACAGACAGCGTCACAGCAAAGTCTTTTGAGCTGGGTACAATCTATGGAAAGTCACTTGGTGCTTGGAGCCACCCCATGGTTCCCCCAGCCCTGTGTGTCTGCCTGGCAGTGGATCCGCAGGGACAATCTCCCCTTGGTGATGGGTTCGCAATGGCTTTGTGGGTGGTTTGTGCCTCTGCATTGGGGCACAGGGTTCTGAGTACCCAGGGGAAGGGCATCGGGGTGTAGTTGCCGGTTTTCATCACTGATCCATCACCTGGTGAGCTGGAGGTGACAGGGACAGCTCCTCTTCTTGGAAAAATAGGGCTCAGATGAGAGGAGTGCTGAACTGCATGCCAAGAAGTAACCACTTTGTTCATTTAAAGGCAGGCAACTAACCATCCTGAAAAGTACAGGCAAAGCTCTGTGCTGGGCAGAGTGGGCAGGACACCATGGCCCAAAACCTGAAGCTATCAGCTGGGGGGAGGCAGCTAAAGAAAGCCAACGTCCCCATTACAGTGCCTTGAGGAGGAGGTGTTGCCACAGCCCCCAGCATGGCCGTGCATCCTCAGCAGGTTTCTATCCAGCCAAGGGGGAGTTCCCCACCCTACTACAAAGGGTAAAGGGTCCCTGGGTTTCTGAGCATGACGTGATGCCTGCGGCCAAGCACCCATGGTGGAGACAGCGCAGCCTGTCCTCCTGCATCCCCACCCCTCCTTCCTCCCTGATTCACTGCACTTTAATGCCTCCCTCCCATCTCTTGTTTGCTCCCTTGCAAGCCAAGAAAAACTTTTAAAAATTATTTTTATTTTTTTTTTTTAGGAAATGAAAACGAATCCTCTCCATCACACATCTTTTTAATAAATTATTTGTGAGCTCACACCTTTCATGTCGGTGGGGTCTGTCAGCAGTGTTTGCTTGCGATTGATTCATCCCGTCCCACACTGGGGGAGGGATTTGATTATGGCACAATTAAGCCTGACAGGGTTATCAGATGACCTCTAGAAAAATTGTAAAGCACTTTCCATCTTTCGCGAGATAGACAGATAAAGCTTGAGAGGCTGCTTTGGTGCAAGAGCTGAAAAATTCAGCTGAGGTGGGGACTACTGGAAGGCTATCGAGGGGTAAGGCAAGGGGCAGAAGTTCCATTTGCGGGTACCGTGCCCTTAGCAAGGACAGAAGTAAACTATGCTAAGCTTAAAAAAGTGCAATGCAAAGGCTGGTTGTGCTGCGTGGCCCTAAAAGTCTGAGGGATGCTGCTGGCCATGGGATGGGGGTGTCACTGCAGGGGCAAAATGGGGCTTAAAAAATGAGCCCATCATCAGCGCCAGCGCTGTGTGCCAAAACCTAACCTGTGCCTGTACCTTCCAGCCCAAGTACTCCTAAGGAGAGGATGGACCCGGTGGTCCCAGGCCCTTGCTGTTGTGCAGGGAATGCCTGGCAGCCCTCGGGCCAGCTGGCAGCAAGGCAGCGGGGCTGGATGCAGGTCACAGACCCACGGCTGTTTACATCGCCCTGTCCACCACTCCCACATCCATCTGTGGTCCTGGCAAGCCCCGCTGGCTCTCTGCAGGAAGATGCCGAGGCTCATTCCTTACACGAAACCGCACTTGGGGCTGCGGACTGGCTACCTCAGATGGACGTCCCTCCACCCCCTAAAATCTGGGCATCTCCTCCTCTTTTGGAGCACGGAAGTGAAAATATGTGTGTGCTGGCTCCCAGGTCTCTTGTACCCAAACTGGGGTGACCAGCGATGCTGGCCCCAAACCCTGTGTCACAGGCTGCAGGGACCCAGCTGGGTGGCACCTGGTACCCAGCCAGGCTGGGACATCAGGCTTTGCAGCCCCTCCTCCTTATACACCTTGTTTTCATGTGTTTCTGACTGTTTCAGCACAGAGAGAGGGCCAAACCTGTTAATATCAGGTAGAAGTTTCACCCTCCCACCCCACACATGCTCTCCTGAGCTGCGCCTCTCCTTCCTGGAATTCGCTGTTATCCCCAGCTATTTGCTGACTCGCTCGGTTCGGCAGCTTTCATCCTCTTCATCGCTCCCAAAACGTTTGCTTTGACTATTTGTAGAGCTGACCTAACCCCCCTCTGATATTTTTCTTTTATTTGGAAAAAAAACAGGGTTTCTGCTACAATTTTTCCAGAAATTATCAGCATGGCTGAAATTCTCTTTCTATGAAATCTTTGCATTTATGGAGAACTGCAACTCTGGCGGATGAAAGTGAAGAATTTGCAAAGTTTTGCCATCGTGGCAGCCTGGCAACAGCTTTCTTCTGGGCTTCTGCTAAGGGACAGCAAGCCTGATGCTCTTTGGCCAAGCTCTTTGTACTACTTTCCACTAACTCTGTTACAATATGCATTGATTTTAGCTTTAAAAACTCTAGAAATGAAAATAGAGGAGTGGCTATGTGGGACTTGTTGGTGGATTGGGTAGCACTGAATGATACCCAGCAACAGTGAGGTGACTTCTATGCACCTACTTTTCCGTTTTTTAAAATTATTTTGACCATCGGAATCACGATTACAGTATCATAATATTATTTTGAACATGCAGATTTGCGCTTTCCAGCAAATAAACTAGTTCTGCTACAACAAAGTTCACGTGAGGGTTTTCACACCCAGGATGCTTTCAGCAGCCCCTTTTCTTGGCCGCATCCTGCATCCCCATCCCAAACCACGGCTCACGACAGGCTCATAAACACAACCAAAAATCCTGACGGAGGAAATGGGCCATTTCCTCTTTTTTTCAGGGTTTGTTTTTTCAGGTTGGACTCTTAGTCTCCTTGTAGAGGTCTAGCGAGAGAGACCCCAGGTAGGCTGCCAGCCACAGAGGGGGCTTGGCTGTCATCAGGAAAGGAGTAGTGGTGGGGATGGACCACGCGGGACACAGCTCTGCCAGGCGTGGGAAGGGAGAAGCAGTGAAGCCGTGGATGCCCAATGAATTCAGGTTTTCACTTTTGTGATTTTGCAGTAAACCCAAGTTCAGTAAATTGATTTTTGTAGTAATAAAAGCTGAACACTCATAACCCCCAAAGCGATAAACATTTTACTGCTGTTTGGAATTTATATTTTATTTCTAGTCTTTTCCTTGGATATGCCCTGAGGGGGAGCGTTTTATGTGCAGCTCTATAAATGAACTGAGTGCAAATATTTTTATTTTCTGCTAAGCATCAAAATTTTGATGCATTCTCATGAGGCCAAATGCACTTCTTAAAAGTACAGTGAGCCAGCAGAACAACTTGGCTGGGTTTTTTTCTGAAGAAAAAGCAATACCAGTGAAAAAGGTGAGCACTGGGCACTGAGCAAAACAGATGGACACAATAAGTATCCATCTCTGCTCTTGACCCCCTCATTTCTCAACGTTCAGATAGAAAGAATCAGGTTATTTTTTGTGTTTATGAGTCCTTGTAACTCCTGCTCTAAGAGACGGAGGAGAGGTTCCTCAAGAAGAATCATTCATGTCCCTCTGGTTCTTGGATCAATATTTCCTAGTCTAGAGCCTAGAACGAGGTCTTCTGCTGGTCTACAATGGCTTGGTGGCTTGGACTGGTGCTGGGCAGATTTCCACCCATGGAGAAGCTGATCCACCTTCTTAACTGTAGTTCTTAACTTCTAGGTGGGCATGGAGAGAGTACATGTAAAGCTCACTTGGAAGCTTGGGAAGTCCTATGACATTGAAGCTTAAAATAACAGCATGGTGATGGATGAGAAAACTATTGCAGGTGCATTTTAGAGATTTCTGAAATGTTTGAGCTGTAACTCTTCTCTCTTTACAAGTTCTGGGTGGCCAGATTCACAGCTAAAAAATACACCCGGCTTTTTATGCAAAAGGATAAAAGAAGCAATACATATAAATGATATTAATGCTCTCTAAAACATCCTGGAAATATTCCTTCTGTAAAATAGATGTGACAAGTATAGAAGGCATCTCATAAGGTGACCCAGATGATTCAGCACTTGGCTGCACACGAGAAATGTGGCCATCCCTACCTCTATAGCAGCAAGCTCTTCATGCTGTGCAACACCCTCCAGGAGAAGATGTGCAGTGGTTTCTAGATATATAAATGAATGCTGAGGGATCCAGGTGCTGGATTTCGGTAAGCTCTCTTAACCATTGCAATGCCCCAGAAAGCTTGACATGGGCAAGGAGCCTTGTTCACACATTTGCTCCAGCCAGTCAATGGGCTGCCAGGGCCCTAATGTTCTCTTTTAATTTACATTTAAGATTAAGAGCCACTTCTGTCCTACATCAGCAAAACAAGGGCAGGATGGAACCTGGAGGAACCTCCTTTTGCTTGGCACCAGCTCCGAAATCACCTTCTCATCAGCGAATCCCTACAATCAACCATGCTTAAAGAATCGAAATGTTAATGAACACATGCATAAATTCAGCAGCCCTGCCTGGATGATGGCTGGCCCCCTCTGCTACTATGAATTCCTCCCCCTCATCCTCATCACATCTTCTGGCTCTCTCCTTCATTAGTTTTTATTTGATGATTTAATACCACCAGTAGCCAAAAAAAAATGATCGGTGCTAGCATGCACGCACAGCAGACTGCAAGGAGGGTTGTAAAACATGAAGCAATACATGCCACAAAGATGTCACACAACTAAAGATCTATCACCATCGCTTCCACCGGGACTGAGTGGACATAGAGACCTGAAAACCTGGGCAGCACTGGTCAATAGCACTTGGCTCGTGTTGGAAGAAAAACATATAGCAGCCAGGTGAAAGAAAAAGTAGCTTCTTTGCAATAAAACTAGGTGTCCTGGCCAAAGGGAAGAGGAACATCATCTTCAGGGACTGGCATTTTGGAGAATGTTTTCTTCTCATTGCATTTGGGATGAGGTGCAGCAAGTCTTGTACAGACCATGTTATATTTGAAGCATTAAAAGTGAAAATATGGCTCCAGACAGTCTGTGACCAGCCCTGGTGGCTTTCCCTTTTGGGTCTGCCTCCCAGAACATCCCATTTGCCTCTGCAAACAGGATATATCATGTTTTCCTCATCAGTGTGGCTTTCAGGAAAGCCGTGGTCATTTACTGTCTGGTCTAATGGTTTTCCATCCAGCCCACCACAGATGCCCCGGTTCAATGGTCTGAATCAAATACAGTGGTAAGAGAAGGAGTAAGAGCCCTGAATGCCAAAATACATGTGGACCCTTGCCTGAGCTCTGCCTGAAGAGCCACCAGCACCATGAAAGGACTGAAGTCCTGCCTGTTGTTGTGGGCAGGGGACATTTGCTTGTGGTTTGACTGTTCAGCAGCTGGACTGGGGTGGTGTTAGGAGGAGTTTTCCAGAAGCGGAGCCACATCCAGCGCTTCCACACACCTTGAGAACATTTTAGGCATCTTTTTGATTCATAACCCAGTCAAAAAGGGTCATCAGCTCCTAATTAGTTAACTCTTTGTGGTGGTCCTTTGCATTCTTGATACCGCATTGTAAGGCAGCTGTTGATGTGGTCAGGTAACCCATGGGGGAACCATTGTGTCCCTGCTGTAGTGGCATCTTCATCTAGCTGCAGCATCCCATGGATGCTGCCAGACTTGGGGAAAAGACCAGCATGCCTTAGGGATGCACCTAGCCTCTTCTCCTAAAGCTGCACCCAAAAGCAGGTCACCCACAGCCACAGATAGTCTTGTTTATGTGCAGAAATGATAGGGGTGGTATTTTAATGCGTTTTCTTCTCCTGAGTGGACAGTCCCAGCAAGAATGATTGACTGCCCTGGTAGGAACCACTTACAGCCATGGGCCAAGGAGCTCTGGGCTGAAAATAAAGCCCTGGGTTGATGTGTACCCTCCAGGGCAGCCTTCTCCTGCCCATCAGCATTCACTCAACATGCTCCTATCTGTTTGAATTTTGGGGACCCACCGTCAATCACCACGGGGAGAAGTGTTTGACACTGGAGCCTCTGGGTGGGCTCAGAGTAGTTGCTTTTCTTGGGTAATTAGGAAAGATTAGACAAATGATTAAGCCTTTATTTACCATGAGTGACTTGAGTTTACCAAATGGTACTGATCTGTCAAGCCCCACACTCTGGGGCGTCATCCTGAGCATCAGGAGCCAGACGAGCCCTTGGGCAAGCACAGAATTTGGCTTCAAAAAGGACTTTTGGAGAAGGATGGATGCTTACCACCCTGGCTCTCTAAAGCTCTTGAGCTGCTGATGGTGCTGCTGCAGCCGTTGCCTTTTCTGGATTTGCCCTCAGATGCTGAGCAGGAGGGAATATGTTAACAGTCCCAGGCACTTGACAGCTCAATGTACACACAGCCTAGATAGCTTGTGCACTAGATAAAGGAGAGAAAACATCTTCTTGAGAGAAAACACAGGATTTCTCCCTCTGCCATTCTTCATCTTTGTTGACTCCTGATTTCAATCTCCCAGCCCACCAGGTGGGTGGCTCCCAGCTGCCGTCCCTTGGCTGTGGGGCTTTCAGAGCCACTTTCTGCAAGGTAGAGTTGTCTTCCCTGCAAACCATATAATCACCTAGGTTCCCCATAGGCTGTGTGGGTTTTAATGGGGAAAACGAGTTCCCTGTGGTCTTGGTTCCCTGGAGTTGTTGGATGCTGGTGGTGGCTCCAAAAGGACAAGGTCTCAGCAACATGGCACACCCTGGACCACCCGTCACTCTCCTTTCTCTAAGCATCTTTCTGTGCTGCGTGGTTCAAAAAAATTGCAAAAGCCTTTTCTTTGGCTTAGAGGGAAGGAAATATTTCTGGATCTAAACAAAATACTCCAATTCTTGCTTTGAGTGCAAGAGTGCACTCTTGCTTTCTGGCATCCAAAGAAATCCAGAGGGTTTTGTTTCGGGAGAAAGAAAGGGCTAGAGATTGAAAAGTGGTCAGCACAGGTTAAGTACAGAGAAAGGTGTGGGTTTAGAGGAGAAAGCACCTTAAGAATAATGTTAATTATTTAATGCTAAGTGCACTGAACAATATGCTGGGAATATTTTGTCCATCAGACAGGAGTTCGGATCAATTTGTTCTGCCTTTGCACTGCCATCGATTTCCACTCCTGGAGCATTAGTGCTGCCAGGGGAACCTGCCCATGGCTGCAAGCTCTAAACTTCTGGCCTCATCTCCGCTTTTCACACAGGAAAAATCTCAGATGCTTTTCCTGGCTCATATGTGTCACCACTCACTGGTGATGGGAACTGGGACCCCCCAACCAGATCCTGCCATTCTGAGCTTCAGGAAAGCTGCTGAGTGTAAGTCAAAGATGAATTTGGTGAGTAGGCATGAAATCTTCCACTAATGGTCAAATCCTGCTCCCGTCCCAGACAGCTGGTGGGCTGCACGTGTGCCAGCGTGGGCAGACTTGCTTCTTAAAATAGCTTTTTGGGGTTGGTGCTTGCAAGGTTTAACATTTCCAAAGGTGTTAGCATGATGCTTTGTTATGATGTGCCTCGTTGGCCCCTTCAACAGTGTGACATCTTCCCTGATGAGGATCACAGGGACTAAAGAAGCTGCAGGGAAATTAATTGGAAAACTGTATCGGTCTCTCTCCAGACTCACAATCCTGCATAAACATGTACCCGCTGTGAGGTCACCGGCTGCTGGAAGGGACAGAAGAGCAGAGCTCTCCCAAAGAAAAGCAGAGATTTCAAGGATTTCCTTCGCTTCTGCCCCAGGCAGGGCAAAGTCTCTCTGGACGTGTGTTAGTGTGAGCTGTTTTCCTCTGACCACAGCACTGTCAAGGATTGAAATTCAGGATTTTGCACAGACTGCTTCAGTCCTGCCTTTTTTCTTTTCTTTATTCCTTTAATGCTCACAAAAGACAAAACTGAAATGGGATAGTGGTACTCTGCAGCTTTGCAGTCCTTGGATGCCACAAATCTCTCCTGGAGAAACTGCAGTCCATCCTTTGGGATGACTTCACGGTCCTGATCCACCAACAGCAGAGGAAAAAGGGACCAACCACTTCCAAACCAGTAAGACCTGCATCACCAATTAAGCAAGAAGTGGCTTTAATTTTTTCTCTACATCCTTGTTTCTCTGTTGATCTTCAGGTGCGAGGCGAAGCTGCGGGAATGGGGGCTCTGCTTCCCTGTGCAGCCTCCGTGCTCCAGCTTGGATTTGCACCCAAACCGGAGTCCTGCTGGAGCAGCAGAGCAGCCAGAACACAGAGACGGGGGTAAAGGATTATTGAGAAAGGAAAGGGCTCTACAGTATCCACATATGGATTAATAAGTGAACCATTCATCTGATAGGGACACGAGGGAAGGCTGCAGCTATTCAGCCCCACTACAATTCAGTAATACCTCTTGGCTTTATCTCTTGCCCGAGTAACACAAACATTTATGGAATTACATTTTAAGGCTTTTTAAAGGTGTATTTAGAACCTGTTTTCTTTGAAGTGTTATCTTTGCAAGCTCTCATACACTGATAAAGCCCGTGTTTAGCTGCCTCGCAAGGAGCGTTCGAAAGCTGTCGGTTCAGAGATATTTCACTCTCTTTGGCCAGGTCAGGGCAGCCTCTGTGGGGGCTGTGCTTTGCCCCATGCCGCTGGCATTTGCCACAGCCCTTTCCCCGCAGAGCCGTGGTGTCTGCAGGAAAGCAGTGGTGGGAGGTCTGCTGTGGTGGGACTGACGTGGTGGGTTGATCTTTGGAGGTAGGTTGATCTTTGGAGGTGGGTGACATCCACAGGGACTGAGCAGGTCTTCCAGGGCTGTGAAGTTTTAACTCAAGGAAACAAGAGCCCTGAGTTTTTGCAGACACCACCGCCTGCAAGCTCCGGTTCCCTCCCTGGGAACTTTCAGGAGAAGGGAAACAGCGCGGTGAAACAAATGACTTCACTCCAGGCTGGTTCCAGTTAGCAACCCCATCCCTCCTCCCAGCCCTGCCCAGAGATGAAGACATTGTTCAACAGCTCATCACTCACCGGCAGGCTCCGAGCAGGCAGCCAACGTGCATACCCCGAGCCTCATCCCGCAGGCAGAAGACTTGACCCAAAGCTCCTTGAGATCCATGGAAAGGCTCCAGTGGATTTCTATGGGTCTTGGATCTCAGCAAATGTTGGCAAACTCCGCCGAAGCTAATGGGAACGTTGCTGGCAGCACAGGCTGACGGGTCAAGCAAAGGGAGAAAATTAATTCATCAACCAAGAGGATTTGTCTTCCCTTGAAGTTTCCAAGGAGTTTCTTAACTGGGTACTCATTAACATCCCTTCAAGGGAGGAGAGATGCCTCTCTACGTGCCATTTTAAATACCAACAGCTCCAGATTGGCAGCGGCGGTATTGCAAATAGCTCAAGGGGGTGTAAAATATCTCTCCCCATCCCCTTTGCCCCTTTTCTGGCCCTCCCCAGCTCTGCACAGGCTGTCTCGCTCCTGACCTCCACCCTCGCCTGGAGCCGCAATCCCAGTGCTGGATCCCAGCCACGCTTGCTCCAGCCCCCTCGGCCGCTCTTTTGGAGTTGCTTTCATTCATTTTCTTTCCCTCAAACATACCCCCACCTCCAAAATCACCAGGCGTGACTCGTCTGAACGTATGCCGAACCTGATAAAGCCTTTGGCAACCACAAGAATAAATCGCTTTCATAAAAAATGAAAACCATTTCGAGGAGGGGGCGGGGAAGGAAGGGAAGCAAAAGCAAATGCAAAAATAATGTGCAGGCGAGGGCCCATGTGATCACCTGGCAGGAAGAGGCATTCGCAAATCAAAGCATAAATCATAGGGCTGGGAGCAGCCGGGCCAGGCGCGGAGGCCGGCAGCAAAGCCCTTCACCTTTGGGTTTGATTTGCACGTTCATTTCTGCAAAGAGCGTGAAGCTGGTGTTGCTTTTATTGGGCGATGGAGAGGAGCTGGCTAAAATATTCCCCAAAAGGAGCAGCACAAGGACCAGGTTCCTGGGATCCAGCAGCACGTGGATGCTGCGGGTTTGCTGTAACGGGTGTGCTTGGACCCCTCTCGGCATGGCAGGCAGATGTACGGGAGAGGGAGGGTTTGCAGGACCTGTCCCACCTGGGCACCCTCATGCACCGAGCAGGTTTTCTCAGCATCTTCCCACACCAAGGCAAGAGAGCAAGCTGGGAGAGGAGACCCTGCAAGCACCACAGCTGGGAAGTCATGATTTGGACACAGCCCTTGGCGTGGGTCGAGGAGAAGCTGGCCTAAATAAACCAAGTTTCCCAAAGGAGGTTTCGCACTTGGAGAAGGATATTTCACAGAGGTCCTTGCAAAGACATCGGATGACGTTGTCTTTTATTTGTGCTCAGGAGGAAGGGACATAAATCACGGGCTCGCACAGCTCGAGCTGTGGCATTGCACAATGGTGTAGGCCACTCTGCGGGTGTTACACCAAGCATGATCAGCAATGAGGCCCTAGGGCAAGTCTTACATTTCCAAAGGTTTTGGCCCCAGAATGAGAACACAGCATCGCTGGCACCAGCTTAGCAAATTGTCCCTGTAAGTGTAGTGCTCATTTCAGTCTTCTTATTAACTTTCTGGGCTTGGAGGCTACAGGAAACATCTTCTGGGGGGTTTTGCAGCCTAACTTGGTGGAGAGCTACTTTTTCGTGCCTAAGAATTTATCAGCCACCACTGCAAACTGGAGAATTAGGTTTTCTATGATTTTCTAAAGAAAATAATTAGATAACAGGAGACTAGTGAGAAACCAGTGATGGGATAGTGGCACTGGATGCTCCACAGCTGGCTTGACATTCACTCTTTCCACTTCAACTGGACTCAGGCAAATCAGCTCTTCCTGCCTTTTATTGTGGTGTGACCACTTTGCTGCTGTTTTTCTTCCATCATGGGGAAGAGGAAATTGAAACAGAGTGGGAAAAAGCCTGACATCAGCACTTTCAGGGTTCGTATGTTGGGTATTCAGGTGGTGCCCCACTGGAGAGAACACATCAAGGAGAGCTGAGAAGAGGGGAGCAATGAAGTATCTTCCTTTCCAAGGATCTGAGCCAGAAATTAAGTTCAAAATAAGTTTTCTTGTCTTTACGGCTGAGATATTATTGATGAATTAATTACGGAGGGATAAATGATGGAGTTGTGTTATGGGTAAACCATTTAAAGCCTACTAAAAAATAAAGAGCTGTCATCGTTCCCCAGCTCTCGAGAGCAGGAGCCTTTCCAATGAAAAGCTTTGCTAACAAAGCAGTTGTGAAAAATATTTACTGCCAGAGTTTCTTCGATTGACATTTGCATCTTCTGTAATTTGCCAAACTCTCTGTGCAATTGGAGCCATTTTCATGGGACTATAATTTACGGGAAGGGTTTTTCCTTCACTTCACAGTGTCTGCTGAAAAAAAATCCAAAAGCATCTTTGGCTCTGAAATTCACACTTAATTTTTTATTTCTTTTTGGCCAGAGGAGGAGGGAGGGGCAAGAGAAAATGGATATTGTAGGAGACAGAGCAGAGATGGAGGAGTAAGAGATAGGAAGGACTGTTAAAAGCAGAGTTTCTCAAACTATGGGTCATGACCGCTTAAAAGAGAGCCAAGACATGTCAGAGGACAGCGGGGTCCTCCCCAGTTCAGCCATGCAGGAGCCAGCAGAAAACGGACCTGGCTCCCCTCTCCCCTTGCAAAAAAAGATGAATTTTGGGCAAGATCAGCACCCTGGTCCAGCTTGGATGGGAGTGCAGGCTGGAAGAAGGGCTGCCCAGCCATCCTCCATCCCCAGGATGTGGGAGCCATGAACACTGCCTAGATATTTTCATGTTAGTGGGGAAATGGTTAAAAAACCCCTAATTTCATTAATCTGTTCCTTGCAGAAGGGAAAGGCAGAGGCGGAGGGGAGGTGAGCCCCAGCACATGCAGCCCGTTCTTGTTTCCCTAGCCTGGGCTGAGCTGCTGCCAACTAAGGGGTCTCATGAAGACGGATGAGCCAAAAAGAGGACATTTTTGTAAAGTTTAAGAAATGCTCATTTCAACAGGCTGATTCACTAGGAGAGAGGTGGATAACTCCTGGCACAGCCCACCCGGTCCTCAGCATCCTCAGCGTGGAGCCAGGCACCATGCGCTCTGCAAAACAAACCCTCCAAGGAGCCAGACTATTTTTTTTAGGATATAAAATGTTCATACATTGGTCTATTGGGAAAATATGAGCAACGGCAACAGGAGCAGGTGAATTTAGGTGGGATCACAAAAACTTACAATGTGTTTTCTGACTAGACAAGTTGTGCCAAAACCTGACATCGACACTTACATTTCCATCATCCTCTTGCACTTCATGGAGAACAGCTGCCACCCCGTTTGCTGATGTCTTTGTACTGTCCTGCACATTTGCAGCACCTTGGAAGGAGAGAGCTGCTCGTCTAGGGTGTTTGCAACCCAGATGGTGCAGGTTCAAGAAGGTGAAGGAAAACTGAGTTGGAGTAGAAAGGACTCATCTGCTTCTCCTTCCAATCAAGGGAAAAATTACAGCTAAAGGGCAAAGCAGCACCAATGTGAGGAGATCTGGGGCGTGGGTGCAGCTCGCCGGCGTGCGTCCAGAGCTGGAGCTGGCAGCTCTAGTTGAAAGAGAAGGAAAAGAGGATTTTTGCAGGAAATTTCCCCACTTTCTATATGAGTCTGGACAATATATTGCCATTTTGATAAGTAAAAGGATAAAAATTGGCTGTCTGCTTGATTTCTGAGTGACTCAGTGTTGTTCTGCCGGTTTTACACAGCATGCTTGCCAGTGCTGGCGTTGCTGGAGCGTCACTGGTTGTGGGCTGGATCCGTCCCTGCAGCACAAAGGACCCCTCAGCATCACACCACTCTGTGAAGCATCAGGTGCCTTTTCCCGGGCCATGAGCAAGCTCCATTACCTTGAACAGGTCGCTCTGATCCCTCAAACAGGCAGCTTCTGCATCTGCAAGGGGGATGATAATATTTACCCACTTCAGAGCTAAGAGCCTGGTGATCTACTGGAGAGCAGGGCCATGTAAGCATCACATGTTTATCTGCTCTCACCATTTACTTGGAGTCTCCACAGCCACATCTAATGCAGTTGGGTCCTTTAATTGAGGGAAGACCTGCCCAAAAAAGCAGAGATCCTTACACCAAGCAGCCCTTCCAGATATAGCCTTTCCCTGCCTGCAGTGCTTCTGCCTCATTGTGAAGGTCTTATGTCTGGGAAGTGATGCCCTTTGCTGTGGGTCCAAATATTTAGAGGTTTCCCAAAGTTCATCCTCTGCCTTGAAATGTGTTTTGCTCCAGCTTGCTAAGTCTGACAGGAGGCTTGCAAGCAGGTAGCTCCTGGCTTTGAAATCAGTGAAATGACACAAAGGAGCCAACTTACACCCTCCTGGAGCAGAAGGCAAGAGGAAAACCCGTGTAAAAACTGAATTTACTCCATCCATGCCATCAGCAAACACTGGATGCCCTTCTGCCAGATAATCTGTTTTTATATCTGTTAGTAATGGAAATTCAAGGTAGGTAACACTTTAAAACAAGATTTTTCCAAGCAGGCTTCTGAAGACATCTGTGGGTGTCCTCCAGGATTAAAGCAGATCCCTCTTGCCTGCGCCATGTGTCACCCAGTGCCACCCCATGCCAACCCAGGCTGAAATGGTGCAACCACAGCGCACAAAGGCAGGATACTTTGTTATTTAGTGATATTTTAAATGCTTATAGCACTAACAAATAATTAACATAACTTGGCCTCTCTGTATCCCACTTTTACAGGGCCTTTCCACCTCTGCAAGGCAGGAAGAGCAACTGGGAACCTCCTCACCTGGATCTCCCAGGCAATGATGCATCCAGCCCTCAGGTCCAGCACCCAGTGCTGCCCAGCCAACCAGGACCTGCATCCAGGCCCACAGACGAACGGATCCTGCCCCAGGCAAGCCCTGGAGCTCTGTCCTGTGCAGGCAGCTGCAGGCAGCAGCGTTTCCAAAGCCGGCGAGCAGCCTCTGGTGGATGCTGCCTGCTATATGTGCTGCCTGCATATGTGCTGCCTGCATATGTGCTGCCTGCTCTATTCGCTGCCCGCAGAGGGGAGGGCAGGGCTGTCAGGATGGGTTGGTTTTAAGCAGCGAAAATTTTGTTATGTCATTGCAACACCTGCCTGGTTGCATTTATATAGGTTCCCTTTACATTTTTGCCTTTGCTTCCTGCACGTCTGCTGCAGAGCAGCGTCCTGCCGAAATGAGCCCTGTGATGCTCCGGTCTGCTTGTTCTTGCTGCAGGGAGCTCTGGGCATCGGCCAGTGGGTTGCTCTGATGGGGTTTTATGAAAAGCCCAAGAGGATCTGGCTCTGAAGTGCCCTCAGGCTTATATCAAATGTCCAGTACCCTGGTCAGTCAGGGTCAGAAATGGGACCCATCAACCTCAGGCTTGTCCTCATCAACACAAATCCCATTGAAGCCCCAAGCAAGAGGGAAATTTCAGGCCTCATCTCCACACTCAGCTCACTGGGGTGTGGGTCCACTGTTGGCCCAAGCTGAAAATTCCAGCACAGTCCATGGGAAGATCTTATACCCCTAGTAGTACAAATTTGTACGCGCCATGGACAGCTGCGTTCAACTCACTTTGCTTCCCAGGAAACCTGTGCCGATGGAGCAGCCATTTCCCAGCAAGGTTTCTGTGTGCAAAGCCTTCAAACAGCAGAGAGGATGTATTTCCAAAAATTTCCTGATCATATGACACGTGCTAATGATTCCTTCAGAGAAACTCTGCTCAGTGTGGCTGCAAAAAGGCCAAAGCCCTGCTGACAAGGACTGCGAGCCTGGAAAAACGTTTCTTCAATCTGCTCTGAGATGATGGTTAACAAGAGTGAAACAGAGGAGCTGGTGAAACATAGAACATGAACATTTTTTATGCTGGATCTCCAACCTGAGATCACTGAAGACATCTGGAGCTCTGGTTCTTACTTGCACTACCTGCCCCACTGAAGCTGCACTGGTAGGTCCTGGTTTCAGCCTAAGCCAAATTTGTTATTTCCTTATACTGGTAATGGGGTTAAGGACAATGTTTCTTGCAAAAAGGCAGGTGGAGGATGGAGACAGCGATGGAGCCTTGTATCTAAATGGAAGCAAGGATGGGCAGGAGAGCTTTGTGCTGGATGGCCATGACATGGGGCAGGTCAGGGCAGTGCACCCAAGAATGGCAACGGATGCTCCTGCTGTTCATCGTGCCCTGGAGCTGGCAGACACTTCTGGCTCCCTGTGTCAGACTGAGTTTCTATTTCATTTTATTTGGCCTCACAATACATCTCAGAATAGCAATGGGGTCCCATGGAGTTATGTTAGCAGGTGGGGCGGTGCACCCTGCAAGGCCACCAGCTCCCAGGACGCTGTAGGTGACACTGGCTCCAGTATCACTGACGTGCTGCTGTTGGCACCATGAATACACCCCAAAATTAGTCATTGGGCAGTGCTCCCTGTTTGCCTGGTTCCTCATGTCTACAAGTGATTGCTAATGATGTAGGGCTGCTTTTGTCAGGACCCTGAGGGCACTAATGAGCTTTAACAGGCCTCAGCAGCCTCACCTGGGGTCTCCACCCACATCCGTGGCCCAGGAGTCCATTTCAGCCCAGCATGGGGCTGTTAGCCCCTGTCCTGGTGATGCTGCAGGATGTTGGTCTCCAGCTCTGGCCACATCACCATGAACTGACTTGGTGGCCTGGACTCTTGGATGGACCTGCTCATGATCTCCAGCTCTGCCCTGCTCCTTGCTCAGGTACAGCAGCCCAGCCCATGGGGAGGATCCTTTTTGGGTATCTTTAGTCCACTGCAGCAGCCACTTCAGTGGGAACAAATAATATGCTTTCTTCCATGAAACAGGAATTTTTCCCATTCTTTTGAAACCTGTGGAGTGAAGGATAAGCTACATCCATAATAGATGTTATTTTTTGTGACCAGCTTTCCCTGAAAGCCTAATTCACTCTTGTCCTCTGATTTTGGGTAGGGATCAGTATGAATCAACACAGAGGATGGGTTTTCTCATCATCAAAACAGTTCCCTCATTACATATATTGAGCTGATGCTCTCAGACCAATTAGCTTGTCCTTCTCTAATGTGTTCTTGAGCACTCTGATCCAAAAAAGGTGGTGGGAAAACGATGAGGGTCGCTTTATCTGTTGGCAAGAGAGGGAGGTTTATTCCCTCCCTTTGGGTCCTATTTTGATAAACTTCAAAGGTATTGGCAAAGAACGACCTGCTTTGGGAGTATTGGTTGTTTGGGCGCTGATTTGGGTGGGTCATGGCAGAGGATAGTGATGGATCCCACTGAGCAGGCTCTGGGCACCCACCTTGGCAAATACCCTCTTCCAGGGTTCTTGCAAATTCATGGTGCTTTCTCAGCAGCACACGCCCATAGTGACTATGGAAGGGTTTCTTCTCTGAGCCCAGCTAGTGACCATCTTCTTCAATGGCTGATACATTTTGGCAGCTGCCTCTAACAGCTTGGCTCTGAACCAGATTGCTTTTACTCAGACGCAATTATCTGATGGCCACTTTTTGCAGGGTTCCCATCGCAGCCCCGGTGCTGTAGAGCCTCCCTGCCTGCCTGTGCAGCGGTGCTCTGCCTTCTCACTGGTTTTACAGCTGCAAACATCTGTCTCAGTCTTGACCAAATACCTTCAGATTGCATTAGTGGGTTTGTGTTTCTTTGTTTAGAAGACGGGGTTTTTCTTCTTCTAGAAAAAGGGTTTGAGATTATTTATTTTTGAGTTTCCAGTTGTAAAGAAATTGATGTCCCATCCAGACCTTCTGGGTTTTCAGCCTGGAAGCAGAGCAGTCCTTGGTGTAACTGTGGTTCCCGTGAGCAGTCCACATGACCTCCTATAGACACCTGCATTATTTCAATGTGTATCACTTTCTGCTGTCCAGAAATGTCCATTCTGCCTTCTCGTGCACCAGCACAACACTTCAGGCAGTGGCTCCTACCTCAAGTCTTCTTACTTCCCACAAGCAGCTGCCATCATTAAGCCCTTCTTTCAATGTTTCCCTTCCCAGTGCCCCTGTGGGAGATGCTTCTGATAGAGCTGTCACTGAACTGTTGGAGGAAGACATGAGGTGGTGGTGGTGCCCCCATGGCTTGTGCCACGTGTCCTGCCAGTGCTGCTTGGAGGTCTGGGGTCTGCAGGTTATCAACATAAGCTCTGCACCTCCCTATTACCCCACTGCCACTCCCATGGTGTCACTGGGCTGGTCTGAGCAAGGATCTCTCTTCCATGTGGTTGCCATTAATCCTACCACCACAAACATCAGCCTGAGGTACTGGCGCATATCGAGCAATCAATCTCTAATTGCCATATCCTCAGTAAAACAAAAAGCCTAAAAGGAAAGAGAAGGGAAATAAAGAGGCCAAGGGCTTCCTTCTGCCCATTGCAGATGGCTCAGGAGAAACCTCAGATGGAAAACAACCCCCCTTAGTCGCTTGCTATGTCCCTCTCCCAGAGGAACGAGCCGGGAATTTCATGCACGTAGAGCAACCACCAAACAGTCCCTACAGGTCTGCCGAGGACCACAGCTCACCAAGCGCTCGCTTGTTTACCTGCCGCCCATTTCCATAGCGTGGGTGTGCAGCCGCATTCCTGGGAGCCCCGGCTGGCCCAACCTGTCCCTGCACGGGCAGCAGAGCTCAAAGCCACCATTTGGAAGCAGAGCTGCAGATGGGCGATGCGATTGCTGGGGGAAAATGCTGCCAAGGATGCTCAGCGCCGTGCTGGCTTACTGAAGGAGCCAGCTCAGCAGCTGGGGTGTAAATCAGCGCAGTGATATTGTGCACGGATGAGACTTTGCACCAGTGGAGTGTCTGAGCTGTTGGCTGGAGACTGAGCTCTGAGGATGCGCAGCATGGCAGAGTTGCCTTTCTTGCACAGGATAACTTTGAAGAGGAGCTCAGCCTCGATGCTCTAAATTCCCTTCCACAGGAGCTCTCCCTGTCCACCAGCCCTGGAAATATCACAGGGAAACACTGTCCTCCCCAGCTTACGTGTCCTATTAAGCAACACGGACGCTTCCCTCTCGAGTGCAGAGCCATGCTTGGAGGCGGCTGTGCCAGCACAGCAGGACCCTGCACTCACCAAGCAGCTCTCCGTCCAGTAGAACATGTTGTCTGGATCTCAGATATGTAGGCAAAGACTTTTCATTGGTGCCATGCTGATGGCATGTGAATGCACCTCTTGCTCTTGCAGCCCCTGCACGCTGCTGCTGTCTGCAGCAATGCGGGGGAAGACTGTTCCTGCCCAGCCTGGGCAGGAGAATCGGTGCCAGCATTTTCCTGGGGGATGCTGAAAGACCTGCACTTCAAAGGCTCAGGATGTGTCCACGTTGCCTTTGGCTCCACCAACCCACGGTTCGGGGTGGAAGCTGCTTGTGTCAGCAGCTGGAGCCGGGAGGCAACCTGGGCTGAGCCAGGGCTGCCGGCCAGGATCGGCACCCAAGTCATCCAGTCTTTCCCTGCTGGTCCCCAAAGCATCCCCAGCCACTTCAAAGTGTCCCCAGGAGACAGTTCAGGACCACAGGCTTTCCTCCTGCACCTGCAAGTAGTCAATTTGGGCATGTTCATTCCCCTCTCCTAAGATATTTGGGCTGAGGGCTGTTTTGTGTCTTGGGTTGTGCCGCTCTCATTTAGTAGGATGCTGCCACTGTCACTTTTGATTCTTCTTTTTTTCCTCTTCCTCTCAGAAAGAGCCAAGTTATATAAAACAAAAAAATTCCCATCTTAATGGTGGATGAATTATTTAAATGGGTCTGTTTGCTAATGTGATTGACTTCAACCAACAGCACAGGTTGAACTGTAATTATGGGAAAACAATCAAATCTCTATCTGGGTTCACACCATACTGGTCTTGCCACTTTTTTCGTGTTATAGCAGAACCTGTTGGGCAGCTTTAGTTAAGCTGAGCCTCCTTTCTGCTGCTGGGGCAAAGAAACGCAAACCAGTAGAGCCAGTCAGACTGCAGAGAAAAATTATGGCTTATTGTCTGTGCAAGTTCACCCACTCTGCTCACTCCTGTCTCCCGTGTCCCAGATGACCGTCTCTTGATCACAACTTAACTGAGCCCAAGGAGTCGAGGCAGAGACACCGAGACAGTCCCTCAATGTGAGTATTGTGCCTGCGCTGATTTTTATCTGTCCCCGGCATCCTGGGCAGTGGTACATGGCTGGGAAGGGAGCTGGCGTGAGCCATGCAGGGAGGATTGTCCCAAATCCGCACAGCAGCGCACTGGGGAGAGCTGTCACTTGGTGCTGGCAGCTGGAGCCTGCTCCAGCTCCCATCTGATGGGCAGAGGCTGTTGTGTCACAGGTTTGCTTGCTTTCCTGTCCTCTCTTGGTGTTTGTGGAGGAAATCTGGATTTTTCTAGCAGCTGGGGAGTCGATGACTTGTTGCAACGTGGTGGCTTTGCCTTGGTGGGTATGTGGGGTCGGCGGGGAACGGAGCAGAGCTGAGACAACCTGGGGTGCATGGCCACTGCCCAGCCAGGACCCTGGGGCTCTGCTCTTCTCTAACAAAAACTTCTCCTCTGGCGTTTTCCGCTTGAGCATGAAAGGTAACGAGATATCACTGGAATCTGAAACGCAAAGAAACAGCATCCAGCTCCATCTCGGGCAAAGTGCAATAGCTGTGCGAGGGTCAGAGCAGTCTGTGGGTGTCAGGGTATGTGAGTACTGGGGTGTCTGGTCATGTTTGCACCTGGAGAGCAGGGACCAGAGGCAGCAAACATCAAAGCTTTCTCTGAGTAAACATCTGGGCTGTGCGACAGCCATGGAGCGAGCAGAGCAGCAGTGGGATCGCTGCAGCGGGGAGGTTGTGTTCCCTGCACAAGGGTTTTGTTGCTGTGAGTTGGACTGTCCCCATCGTCTGCTCCTTGTTGCCTCTGTTGGGACAGTCCCATGATGGGAAATGCCCTGAAAGCACTTATAGGGGTGATGATTGCAGATTTTCCCATAGCTTTAGTGGAGGTCATGGATGCATGGTGTTGATTCAAAACCCAGCCCGGGCAGAAAAGTGTCCCCAACACCAATGTGTCACCAAGCATTTGGGACAAGCAGAGATGCCTCAGCCCATAAAAATGCCTGGCTGTGGCTGTTCTGCTTGATGGATGACACAGTGTGGGGCTGAGCTGGTGAGAGAGGACCTGTTCATGATGCTGCAGCAGGGCTAAAGCCTGGGCAGAGCAGAGCTACTTTGGAGAGAATCAGATCACCACTTGATCTGAATCAGATGCAGGATGAAGCCCTCAGAGATGTGTCCAGCAAGGTCAGGTGGCGTGGTCCCATGCAAGCCTGTCAAAGAAGCAGATATTCCCCAAATATGGCATCTCCTGCTGAGCTTTGCCCTCGATCCATCCGCTTGGGAGCAGCGAGAGCGTGCACATGCCCCAGCTAGCCTTCAAATCCGTGGTGCATTAGGGGCTGCGCTCAGGACAGGACTAGCTCTGCTTGGCAGCTGCCTGGTCTGAGGTATGGCTGTGAGGAAGCCAAAGCCACGCCAGGCAAGTTTTTCTTCCAAATTAGAGGCATCGGGCACTTTGCCTCCCCAGAAGTGGGAAGGTAAGCGAGAC
>JAVSBS010014498.1:0-18055 GCA_033124195.1 Coracias cyanogaster | reverse complement strand
GCTCCATGATGAGCTACAAGAATTCCCAAAGGATGGAGATTTGATGGAATTAGTTCTTGACATCTTTTGTCAAAGCTTCTCTGGGGCTTTTGGAGGCAGCTCATTTGTTCCAGCTGCCCAATAACATAAGCATGTTCCTGCATCCACCCTTCCTGCCCTGCTTGTGCTCAACCTGAGGAGGCCTCGTCTGCATGGTGCCTGAAACTCTGTCACAGCTCACGTTACCCAAAAGGAGCCTTGGAAGCAGAGAACCAGCATCCAGAGATGTACTCTGTTGCTGCCTTAGAAAAGCCACTTGGGATGTACAGGAAAAAACCAAAGCACAAGGTCTTACCCAAGACTGGAGCAGCAAGCACGGCTCACATGGAGCAGATCCGCACAGATGAAAGGGCCTTTCACAGCCCCCCAACCTCCCCACTGCAATCCCAGAAGAGAAGCAGCCACAGATGGGCAAGGGGACCATGTCGCGCACAGGTGTCCTGTGGGTGAGGAGCTTGTTTTGCAGAATAACAGCAAACACAGTGATGCTGCCCTGGGTCCTCAAAGCATGTAGAACCTTTCCTGTAACTCCTGCTATTAGAAAAGAGAAACATTTACTGACTACTGACACTTCAACATAACATCTGTGGATAAAATCCTGAGATGGTCTCTTGGTCTCCTAAAAGCTGAGGCACCCCCATTGGCAGGGGGTCCCAGGCATCCCACTTTGGGTCATCCCCATTGACAGGGGGTCCCAGCCACCTGGTTTGAACTTTTGGACCTGCACAACCAACAGCTTTAAAATGTCCCAGCCACAGGGCCAGGACCAGATCTGGCACCAGGAGACCCTGCAAGCTTCCATGGAGAAGTGCTGCAGGCTGTCCCACTCCCATCCAGTTGACCTGGTTCAACCAGCAGCATCCAAGCACCCAGGATGGTTTTGCAGGACTGAATCTTCCTAGCATACAACCCCTTTTTTAAATAGTGCTGAAAAGAAAAGTTGATTCGGTTAAAGACTTCATTGCCTGCACCATATTCAGGGAAGCAAGATTTATTCCTTTTATTCGCATGGCCATTAGAATCGTGGAATCATAGAATCATTTAGGTTAGAAAAGACCTTTAAGAGCATTGTTAGGTAGACTCAGGATGCCCACACACACCCTAACACTAGCACTAGGTGCTAGTCTACATGAGCATAGTTATGATGGATCTTCATGCCTCTTACCCTACATAAGACCTGCTTGCTCATGCAGGACCAGGAATGATGGACCCTCCATCTGTCAGGACCAGCATGGGCTCTGAGGCACTGTTGAGGTCGTCTTCCATGGAGGAGGAGGCAGCAAGACTGAGATGCTCTCCAGGCCCCGTGCACAGCATAACGGGATCACAAGCAAACTGTGGGATGATATCACCGTCTATCAGACCTTCCCAGGGTATTTACCACTCGCTTTCCCCAGCTAAGGGCTCTGGGGACAGGGGGGGTGATGGGAGTGTGTCGGCTGAGCTGGGAGGAGGCAGCAGCCATGTGTCTCTGCTCCCAATGGGGCCTTGAGCTATTCCCTGAGCCTCACCGCTTCTCAATTAAAACACCCGAAAAATGCGATAATGCTTCATTACCCACTTCCCAGAGCATTTTGAGGTGTTAATTAAGCAATGTTTATAGAAGCTGTGGTTACCCTGAGATGCACAGGCAGATAAAGTGGCTTCTTTTCATCATCTTCTGAATCCTCATATAGGCACATGGACCTGCCTGTGGATCCGGCCAAAGCCCACCGCGCTCCAGGGGACATCGTGGCATGGTCAGCAGGTCTAAATGAGAATGTCCCCCACACCGAGAGTGGAGTAGGACAAGAATTTACTGCTAAACCTCAGCAAAGCAGCAGGGAGCTGTTCATTGAAGGAACTGGGGAGCAGGAGGACAACTCCTGCTCCCCAGTTCCTTCAATAAGGAGAAGCCTCAGAGCAAAGCCTCCCTCTGAGCAAGAACAGACCCTTTAAGTGCTCACCCTGCTACATAAAAGCCAAACTCTAGTTCCTGGGTGCATTCAGGTATTGCAGAGGACCAATTTCGCCAGCTTTAGTGATCCTGCAACACCAGGGCAGCAAAGACTATGCTGGGAGGAGGGATGCCAGGGACACCCACCAGCAAGGGGCTCTCAAGAAGAAATAAGGTAATGGAAGAAAATTGCTGTGCTTTGGTGATTGCCAGGGTGGCTAGAGAAGCAGAAGCTGCCCACAAAGGGCCAGGGCAGAGGGGGAGAAACTGAGCTGCTGGTTTTGTGATAGCTGGGGCTGCACTATATTATGGCAACAGGCTTTATAGGGTTGAAGTAAATAGGTGTGCAGGTTGGGACTTGAGGCTGGAGCTTCATCCTGGAGGATTCACCCTTGTTCTCCTCTCCCTGCAGTGGGGCATGTCTGCATGCACACGAGCAGGGCCAGCGTCTCCCTGGTGCTGCTGGTTCTGTTCAGCTTGTTCAGGGGGCTGTGAACAGCACCAGTCCCCAAAGGGCCAGCGAGACAGCTCATAGCCCTGCTGCAGCTCCACACCACCCCGGTGGGACCCCCAGCCAAAGTCAGCGGAGGCAACCTTGGGGCAGGGTGTCTGCAGCAAGGGCTCACTGCAAACCGGCCCCTGGGCTGGTGGAGCAGCACAGGGCGGCTGCCCAGCTCCGGGGAGGATTTTCGGGTTGTGCGAGGTGGAGGAAGGCACCTTATCCTCCCCAGCGAGGCAAGAGCCAAAGCTGTTCCTCCTGTCTCGCCCGTCAGGGGGTCATTTTGCAATCTGCCAGCCCCTATCCAAAACCAGCACGGTGGAGGGCAAGTGCCGCGCTCCATTTTAAGACAGCCTGTGCCACGTTAAGTCATACAAATAAATCAATGCCCAGGAAAAAAAAAAAAATAAAAACAACAACCTAGCCCAGAAAAACCTCTCTCCAATCTGCCAAGTGCGCAGTACATCGGCAAAGCAGCTTCATGCTGGCCCGCAAAATACTCCTGGCTCTGCAAACTTTCCATGAGTGATCAGGCAGCTTTTCTGGGTATAAAATTCAATTTATAATTCTAAAATTAGACCAGGAACATAGTAGGGTAGCCAAGAAAAGAAGGTTTGGCTGGTGAAAGCGGCCCTGCCTGGCAATTGCCTGGTGAAAGGTATATTACATAAATCCAGCCTGAAGCTGAACAACTCTAGCACTGCTGATGGCGAAATATCTGGTTGTAAATCCACTAAGCCTCACTGATCCAATAGTGTCAGGACTTCAGAGTACTGCCATTTTTTGTTTCTTTTTTAACATCTTAAGCTCATTTAGTTAATGAGCTGCTTTATTCTTCTGAAAGGAAACCATGCTGAGGATGGGGATGTGCCGTGGCTTGATGTAAGTGTGGCTAGCAGCACCAGGGATGGTAACCAGAGGCCAGAAAACCCCCAGGGACAAGGAATGGGGGGTGGCAGCACTGTCAGAGCCGGTTGTCCAAGTCTGTCCCATCCCAAGCCCTCTGGCATGGGCTAGGAAATAACCTCTCTGCTGGTTTTCCTTTCCCAAGCTGCAGTCAGGAGCATCCCGCCCTGAGCAGGGATGCCACTGGTACCCAGGAGATGCTGAGATGTGTGATGCCCCATGTGTGAGAGCTGAAGTGACAGAGACCTCGTGCCCCAACCTGGACCTTGTGTCCTGCCCTGAGCTGAGCATTGAGGGATGCGGAGAACAGGTGAGCAGTGCCAGGCATCAGCAACTGCCCTGTGGGCTTCGCCTTCCAAACCCATCAGATTTAGGGGCTGGACAAGGAGTTTGCCTTTGGTCCCCGACACTGGGACTCTTTTTGCAGAGGGCACCTGTCACTTTGAAATACGCCCGGCCCCAGCAGCATGCCAAAGGGCTGCTCCCAACCCTGCCGCGGGGCTGCATCCGGCACCACTGGCTGTATATTACAGTGACAGCTCTGGAAAGGGCTCAGGGCTGTAAATGAAATCCCTGTCTCTGGGAGCGAGCTCCACTCTGATGGACTCTGTGGTCTGGTCTTCATCAATAGATCTCCCTCAATAAATCCTCTCGAGTAGGGGGCTGAGGCTTTGTGCCTTGGCCAGTCCACGCTGAGGGAGAAGGGAGCAAAGCCGAATCCTTCAGAGAGCCTGGGCTGTCTGCGGGGCTGCTCTGCAGAGCAGCAAAAGGCTGAATCCTGGGTACACTTACACAGGGGGTGATGCTCGTGCAACATCTCGGTAACCATGGGTGTGCATAGACCAGAAACCCAAAGTCCTCACCAGATTTGCCGCAGTGTGGCATCTGAAGAAGCACTGAAAATGGCAATAGCTTTTCCCCGATGATCAGCTCACCAGCAGGTCTCAGATCCCTGCTCATCTGAGAGCTCTGAGGACAAGAAAACCAGGAGAGAGCCTCAACCCTGGTGGCACTGTGGCCATGCATGGAAGGCAAAGCTGCTGCCCACACCCCAGCCCCAAATCCTGATCTTCCAGGCTCTGCCCGCAGCACTGAGTCACAGCAGCAGGGATCCAGATCCGGCGCTGAGCACCTGGGCTGCCCCCGTGCCCTCCTCCACAGCCACATCCGAGCCCAGCCCTGTCTCCCTGAACCACGGGCTGGCACAAGCCCCAGCTTGGATGTCACCTTCCCAGGATGTCCCAAATGCTGGAGCCCCAAATGCTCTTTGAAATGCCCCCCTGAGAGCCAGCAGCCCTGGGGAGAGAGCAGCTCCGAGGTGGGCAGGGGATGGTCCGGCACCGGTGAGCATCATAAGGAGCCCACATGGCCTCTGCTGGCTCTGCTCCCAGTTGCAATCCCTTCCCAGTTTACAGCACTGGGAAATGCAATGGGAATTAATGCCTGAGCACTTCAAAGCCTTCCCAACAGGCGCTCAGGGGTTCAGGCCCATGGCAGCAGTGGCGGGTCCCACAACCTCCCTTCAGCCCCAGGGAGATGCTTTGCCAAATTTAGGACTTAGCGATCCTGGGAAGTGCTTCCCGTTAACATCAGGGGTTTGGTTTTCCCTTTTTTGGAGTAGAGCCAGGTGTAATTTTGTTATTCATCTTCGGCTCTTGGGTCTGGGGAGCTGAGATTCACTCCCAGTCCTATTTCACGGTAGCCAATCCGAGCTGCACGAGTCGCGACAAGACGTGTTGTGCCTTGAATGTCTTGTACTTGCTGGGAGAGATCACCCAGCCCTGGGAAAGGGTGGGTTCTGCCCAGGGAAGTGCTAGCAATGGATATTTATTTGTTTCCCCAGAGAGTGAGATCTCTGCTGCGTTTGTATCAGATTTGCTCAAAAGGTGAGTGAAGTGACTCCGAGGTGGTTTGTGTTTAGCAGCTGTTTTGCTGCTTGTGCTTGCCGGCGCGTGCCTCGTTTCTTTTGGAAATCAGACGCTTTAGGGGAAAGTTTCTTCTTCCAGCTCTGCGTGCCCACATCTTGCATATGCAGGCGATCCGGCACACCTCCGCTCTGCATGCAGATAAAGGCACAGGCAAGCTGCCAGCAGCGAGCAGGGCTGGCAGCAGTGTTGGATGCTCCTGTGCGGAAGTCTCTCTTCTCCCAGCATGGTTTGGGTGGTCCTGGAGGACAACCCGGCATGGGCAGGGCTTTGCTGACCTGCTTGGTGGGGCAGGGAGGTTCCACACCCCTCCTGCCCAAACCCTGGGGGACCATCCACGATGCTCTGTGAGGATGCTCAGATACACACACCTTCCCAACACCACCATGGTCCAGGAGGAACCTGGGCCCACAGCTATTTTGCGGGATCTGAGACTCCCCAAGGTTTTGGCTGATGGAAAGGGTTTATCCCAACATCAGCATCCCAGGGAGGAATGAGGTCATCACCGAGGTAAGGAGCTTTGTCACCTCTGAAGTTTGCGTTTTCCACCCTTGCTAGTAATTTCAGAATTTATGGAATTAGGGCAAAATTCTTAAAATTAGGGCAGAAATTATTAAAAATTCTTGAAATTTGGGGCAGAAATTCTTAAAAATTCTTAAAATTAGGGCAACATTCTTAAAAAACAACCACTTTACCTGCAGGCTGTTTGTTCATCTCCTACCTTTCCCAGCTTACTAAGCTGGGCTTGTTGTAGGTTGCTCTCCACCTCTCTATTGTTTTTGGGTGTTTTCAACCAAAAAAAAGAAAAAGCAAAGGTTTTTTCTTAGAAAGCAGAGAGCTTGATCTGTTCTCGGGGGTTACTGAATGCTATTGCCAGCACGAAGGGATGTCTCAGTGTGATGGAGCATTAATCACCCCATAATGTCAATGGGAAAACTGAGGCAGGGGCAGGCAGAGCCTGAGCCCAGAGCCAGTACAGAGGGGCTGGGGGCAACCAGTGCACCCTGGGGTACCCCAGCTCACATCCAGCCCCATGGGTGCTGTGCCCACACCAGCTCTGCACCCACCAAGCTCCATACGTGGCTTGACACTATGCATCACCTCTCCAGGTTTCCCTGTAAAATGGGCCAAATAACACCCAGTTTGGTGTCTCCCAAGAGTTTGAAGAGGCTGTAGCCAGAGAGGCCATGCAGGGAGCCTCAGTGATGACAGCGGGGTGGCCAAGCAGTACGTGTTGCCTCCTTAGAAGCGTACATGATGCCAGAGGGAGCAGGGGGATGCACGGGAGCATCTCAGGACCCGGTGGAAGATGGGTCTGTCTGTTGCAAGCACTGCAGTTGCCATGAGTTTTCTCACCTTCAATCCCCAGCAATGTGATCCTGACACGAGCTCTGTAGTCCTTCCTCAGGAAGATGCCCTGTCCCACCTCACCGCAGAGAAATGTGTTTTGAAGAGTTCAAAAAGTAGAGGAAAAGCCTGATTTTTCAGCTGGGCTTTCAGTGCTCTTCCATTTTGCTCGCGTCCTGCTGAGGCAGGGTGGACAGGTCTGGAAATGCTTCCCTGGGTAAACCTGCTGCTTTCTGTGTGTGCATGGCTTAGCAAATTATTTCATTTTCTAGATTTGGGCTTTACCCTGTTTCTATGATTTTGCAAAATATCACATAAGCAGGATACTTCTCTTTTATTGGAGTTTTGGTTTCTGTTTTAGACTGAATCCTGAATATTCTGAAACAAAAGGACATTCTCACGCTGGAAGCAGCCTGGTGTGTGGCACAGCCCTGAACATGACCACAGAGAGTTTTGCAGAGTTCCTGAATAAGCTCAAGGAAATCCATGAGAAAGAGGTCCAAGGTAAGGAGACAGTCTTATCAAAAGCTGGCCAAGGTCCATTTCTTTGTAATGCTGCCTTGATCTATTTGGTTTCAAATAACCTGAAGGGAGGAGGAGCAGGTGGGGATTAGGGAGCTTTGGGATTTATGCCTCAGCAAGCATCACCCACAGGGATAGATGGGGATGCGGGGTCAGAGCCTGGTCCTCAGTGGAGCACACCCTCAAGTGGCACCTTGGTGTCTTTCATCAGTGCAGAACAAGGTTTACGGAGAAAATCAGTAACTTTTTGGAAGAGAAGGAGAAGCAGAGAGAGAGAGGGTGTTCCTGCATCTGAAGTTCCTGGAGAGCAAGTCTCAGAGGTGCTCAGTACATGCAGGAATCCCACTTGCCCCAGGCATTAATCATGGGGGATTTGGCTCCTTTCCTGCTCCTCTGCTGTGGTCAGTGATAGAAGTGGAGGTTTGCAGAAGTGAGCTGCACACTGCTGGGCATCTTCTTCTCTTCTTCAAGCAATGTGGATTGGAGAACATTTGGATACAGAGGGATCAAAGAGAAAGATGTAATAATCTATAAGGCAGAAGCAGCAGGAGTATGAGGCTCTGTTAAAGAAAACCTCAGAGTCAGGCTGGGTAGTTTATTCCTCTAGGGAATAAATTATTCCTCAGGTCATACATTATTAAAATAAGAACCATTAGGTTAAGCAACCAAGTGCCAAATCCAATTGTTTTCCTATTAGAGTAATTCCCAGTATCAATATTATGAAGAAAACAACAGCGCTTTTGGAGGATTCTGGCTTATGAATTCATTCTTCTCTTGTGTAATTTCAAGCCATGTGAGACTGAGAGGAAGCCGTTGAGCAATTTAAACCACATGTTTACATCTACTTTGCATAAAATGGATTTGACAAGATGAAACGTCTGCAGATCCATCAACGAAAGCTGCTCATGTTCGGCTGTAAATATCCTCCAAGATGCTTTGCAGCCCTGAGAGTTATAAAATACTGCCCACCTGGGAAATGTGAGCTGTAAGGAGAAATAAGGAGAAACAAAACTGAAACAGACTTTTTGAGGGTGGGAGGGAAATGCAGGCTCATTAGACAGTGGAAATACAAAATGTGCTCACATTTTGTACAGCCTTTCCAGCTGTATTAAACTGTGATATTGCTTAACACAGGAAATATGTTACTCCTTCTTGGAAATAGGGCTTGTAAATTTATGAGGTTTCTGCAAAGCCAGGCACCCTCCTGAAGTTCCATCATTGCATTTTGTCTCCAAAGTGCTGAGGAATTGGCAATAAACACCCACCTCTCGGTCTCTGTTAATTATTCCAGGTCTGCAAAGCAAGCTGACGGAGCTGACGACAGAGAAGTGCCGGTGAGCAGCACCACGTCTGCTCTACCCACGCCGCGGCGGGATGAGGGGTGGAGGGGAGGTTATGTTGGTTCATTTTCAGACCTCCCGGGTGCTCCTCCAAGGCTGCCTCATTTAGAGAGAACCATTTGCCTTTCTGGCTCTGTCAAATTCACACCTTTTTGTGATTTTTGCCATTCAAATCCCCAGCATAGGCAGAGCTTGGGGTGATGAAGGAAGGCTGAGAGAAGCCTGGAGAAGAGAAGGCTCCAGGGAGACCTTACTGCGGCCTCTCATTACTTAAAGGGGCTTATAAGAAAGATGGGGACAGACTTTTTAGCAGGGTCTGTTGCAAAAGGACAAGGGGTGATGGTTTTAAATCAAAAGAAGGGAGATTTAGACCAGATATAAGGAGGAAATTTTTTACGATGAGGGTGCTGAGAGCCTGGCCCAGGTTGCCCAGAGAGGAATTCGATGCCCCATCCCTGGAACCATTCCAGGTGAGGTTGGCCGGGGCTCTGAGCAACCTGCTTGCGTTGAAAATGTTCCTGCTCAGTGCAGGGGGTTTGGACTAGATGAGCTTTAAAGGTCCCTTCCCACCCAAACCATTCCACGATCCCAGCTCACCTCCAGTTTGCCTTTCCACCAGGGAGTGATGCTTGTGCCAATGGGCACTTGCTCCTTAGAAAGCAATAAACTGGGACAGAGCAAGATGCTAACTCCAAAGAAGTGTGCTGTAGGGCAGCATTTGGGCTCTAACACAATAATTTCACCTCCTGCCACACAAGTAAAAGCAATTCAGCCATCCCAGTGTGAGCAGCACAGCAGGCTCAGGGCAGAAATCCTCCCCTTGATGGGATGCTGCAGGCAGAGGCACAGATTTGGGGGAGAAATCTAATAACCCTCTTTTCTTTGTTCTGTTTCTTCAATTAGCGATGCTCAGAGAATTGAAGAGCTGTTTGCTAAAAACCACCAATTAAGGGAACAACAGAAAGTCCTTAAAGAAAATGTAAAGGTGTTAGAAAACAGGTAAGATTTATTTCTCAATAGTGTCCCGTTCAGTGGCAGCAAGGGCAGCCTTCTAGGTGGAGAGTTTGGGGTTTACTGTCTTCCAAGGGGGAGATTTTGGGGTTCACTGTCTTCCCAGAGGCAGGATGTAGAACAAGAAGCTCATTTTTGCTCATAGTCAGCTGCTGGGAGAGCTGGGGGAGCCTGGGCACGTGTAGAGCAGCTTTCCTAAGCTGATGGTGGTGGGACTGGATCTGGTGGGATGGAAGGGCCAGGGTTGGACTGCACAGGTGATAACCCTTTCCACCAATTCTGGGTGTTCCTCTTTCCCCATGGGGAGGGCAGGAGCTTATGTCTCCCATGGGAACTGTGTGGTAACAAGCTCCTGGCCATGGGTGTTCCTCCAGGCTGCGGGCAGGTCTCTGTGACAGATGCATGGTCACCCAGGAGCTGGCGAAAAAGAAGCAGAATGAGTACGAGACCTCCCATTTCCAGAGCCTGCAGCACATCTTCATCCTCAGTACGTACCACCGCCTGCTGTAAGCTTGGCTTTGGCTGCCTGGGTCTTTGCTCAGTTAACACCTCTCCCAGATATTTGCACATGAGCCATCCTGGTGACCCAGCACCCAGGAAGGGTTTGGGGATGTGGAAAGGGAGGGAGCCAATATGGGTGTGACAGATCTTGAAAAATCAGACTTGACCAAGACTGGGGATGGCAGCCCACGTGCCCTCAAGCAGAGGTAACTGCTCGCACAAAGTGGCGGAGCTGGGGGCTTGCAGCCCTCTGCACCTCCAGGAAAATGAGAGATGCTCACACCAAGACCCGCCCTGAGCTGGCCAGGCCATGTCAGCTGCCTGGGAAAAAGATGGTTTTGGCACCGCAGAAGTAACACTCTGGCAAAGACAGGAAAGTCACAGCAGCAGCTCAGCATGGGTAAATGGAAATCAAGCAACACGTGTGATGGATCTTCTCCCAAGCCTTTGGCAGAGCTCCCAGCACCACTCAGGCTACGGGTGTTTTTCCACGGGGATCTGGCTGGCCCAGGGAGGGTTGTGGGGGTAAAGGAGATAAGGCACCCACTCATCAGAGGCAGCCATGGTGCTCACAGGCAGGGTGCTGGCTGTGTCCATGCCACTGTGCCACAACCACCACCTCATCTGGGTCACACTCCCTCCGTGAGCAGGATAGGCTTTAAGCAGACCCCAATCCCAACCAAACCTAAGTCAGAAAGTTCCTCCTGTTTATCCCTTAGCCCCCAGCATATTTTCAGAGAAAGAAGGAAATTTGGCATCCCTCTGAAACTTGTTGCTGTTCCCTCCTCCACCATGCACCCCAGCAAGCTGTGAGGAGCAGCAGCTCTCTCCTTGCAGCACCTGAATCCAGGGAACAACTTGTGTCCCCGCAGCTAATGAGACGACCCGCCTGAGGGAAGAGAACAAAACTCTCAAGGAAGAACTGAAGAGGCTCCAGAGCCCGGAGTAAGTGCTCTCCTGGGTTTCATTCATTATAAGGGATATTGGTAAGGACAGAGGCATCTCCACAGCTGAGCAGGTCTATGTCCAGACCATGGCCTCCTCAGGGGTATTTTAGCATCTAATTCCTATAGATTATATAGAGAAGAAAAGGCTCTGGGGAGATCTTATTTCAATACTTAAAGAGGATCTATCAGAAAGATGGGGATAGACTTTTGAGCAGGGCCTGTTGCAACAGGACAAGGGGTGATGGTTTGAAACTAAGAGGGGAGATTTAGACTAGATACAATAGGAGATTTTTTTATGATGAGGGTGGTGAAACCCTGGCCCAGGCTGTCCAGAGAGGTGGTTAGTGCCCCATCCCTGGAACCATTGCAGGTGAGGTTGGCCGGGCCTCTGAGTAACCTGCTCTAGTTGCAGATGTCCCTGCTCCCTGCAGGGGGGTTGGACTGGATGACCTTGAAAGGTCCCTTCCAAGCCAAAACAGCCTATGATTCCTGTAGATCCTGTAGGTCAAATATAACAAAACACTCATAATAGTGTCTAAGTCCTTGTTGACCTTCTCTCACCTCCATCCAAGAGGCTCAGTTTTTGTTGAACAAGGGTATTCAACAGCCCCTTGGGGGACTGCTCATGGGAAGCAAAACCCTGGGCTGCTTGTCTTGGCCGTGGACCTCATGGGCTTCCATGGCTTTTCCATGGCACCAGCGCCCCTCCTGCAGCAGGCGGAGAGGGTCTGCAGGAAGCAGGTCCTGTTTGGGAGGAAGAAAAGTGACATGCAATGGACTGAGACAGGGTTGAGTGAGAAGTGATCTGCACCAACAGGTTCATACCCCAGCAGAGCACTGTGCTGAAAGCCAAATAACCTGCCAGGCTGGCCAATATATACAAATCAGCTCATTCCTCAAGGGTTTAAACTCCAGAGGAATTAGCACTGAGGGAATAATTTTGAAATGTGTTTTCTTTGGAGCACAGAAGAACCATCCGCTTAAAGAGAAACTCCCGCTTTTACTCCCCAATTCTTCCCAAGGCCTGAGGACTTTCAGAGCTGTAGGTGGGGCTGGATTTGCTTACACTGAGTGCTCCTGCTCTGCTCTTCCCTGGACTTCTGGATAGGAAGATTTCCAGCCAAACACCCATGTCTCAGCATCAGGGACCAGCTAGGACTTTGTCCATGACCTAAGCATTGTGTCTCTGAGACTCTGACTACTTCACAGTGATGCATCAGCCCCACCAGGCTGACATAGTGAAGGGGGACAGCTGCCACATCCCCAGGCTGAATCCATCCCTACATCAGGCTGAAAGCCCAGCCAGGGATGCACAGGTTCTCACAGAGCTCACAGTTGGGTTTTGCCTTACCCAACCTTTCCTGTGACATTACCCATAGCCAAGTGGGGAAATCAGACCTGGAGCTGTCGTGCTGGCTCTGTCCTGTGCTCTGGACTGCAGCTGAGCTACTGATACGTTGCAATGGAAGGTGGTGAGTCTGAGGATCCAGTATACCCATACACAGATATCTATAAATATGTGTATTTATATATCGGGCTCCATAACTCAGAGCTCCCAGCACAGTGGCTCTCAAAGCTTCCTTCTCCTGCCCCTTCTCATTCATTTGCATCCTTCTCCTTTCAACAGGGACAAGCCAAAGCACCCAGGAGCCACTTCCAAAGAAAGCAGCTCCACCTCCAGCTCCCCCTTGGCTTTACTGTCTCCGGTGAGCAGAAACACCAGCAATGAGAAAGCAGCTCACAGAGGAGCAGAAGAAGCTCACCATGACATGTCAAGCCTCAGCCTGGAAGAAGGTGGGTGCTACTGGCACCCAATACCCTTGAGGGACCTGGGGATGGGAAGAGTGACTGAGCTGTTGTGTAAAGCTGCTCTGGGAAAGGGTCTAGAGAGCAAAGATTAAGCTGTTGGCAGCTCAGATTGTCACTGCCACGGGCAGAATAGCTGCTGAAGGGGAAAATGCGTGTCAGGGGAGAAACACTGTTCTGCATTAGAGCAAAAGAATGTTTGGGTGCTCTCACTGTAAGACCAACGCTGTGCAGGTGTGGACTCACCACCCATTTCATGCAGAGACCATGTCATGGCCTTGCTGCGACCCACACATGCAATGGAGGGTCCATCCATGGAAACTGTGGCTCAAAATCTTCAACAAGAGGTGTCTGGCACCAGCCAGTGGCTTCACTGGGAGGCTGCGAGGCTCCAGCATGTAGCAGGGCAGGGTAGCCTGCAACAGCTCTGCCGGACAGTCATAGTGACTAGTTGTGTCTTGTTTTACAGAAAAACCTGCAGGACAGAGAAGCTCTCCAAGCAGTAGGACTTCCCCGGGGACTGTCCTCCCAGAAGTCAGCCTTGCAGAAATGGTGAGTTGCCAGATGTTGCCTGATGTCCTCAGGCCTTCTCCGCACCACTGTGGTCATTTGAATTGGATCAAGAGAGGCAGACTGGGATAGGGAAAAAGTAGGAGGCACTTAGGGGCTGAAACAAGTATCCAGACTTGGGCAGTTTGCCATTGCCAGAGCCAAGGAGGGCACCTACCAAATGCCAGAACATCCTCTCTGCAGAAACTGCCACTCACTGCAAGCAAAGTGCTTGGAGTTTGGCACAAGCTCCTGTCCCCAGTGTGAGCCTGCACATCTTTTTTTGCTCCTGTGTTTATCCTCCATGACAACATGTCCAGCATCCTTGAGTCCCATGCCTCTGGTTCCTCTCTCAGTTGTCTTGCTGCAGAAAGCTCTGAGGAGTGAAGGACCTGGGGAGATGGTGCTGAGCCACATTGCTGTGTGGCTTATCCTGAGTTACAGAGTCAGCTCTCCATTATCTGGGTGAGCAAGGAGCTGGAGCTTTGTGAGTATTGGAAAAGGCTGGAGAACATGTAAACTGTGGGAGTTGTGGGTACTGAGAACAAATACACCACAGCAGCCCTGCCCAAGAGCATCACAGATGTCTCTCCATCTGCAGCATAATGAATATTGATACTTTCACAGGGTCTGGCATTTGGTGGTTGCCATTTTGTGCATTAATGCAAGCCTGCCATGCCTTTAAAAGATAGAGAGTGTGTGTCAGCCAAGGGATGCTGAGTGATATGGCGATACTGGGCACTGGGGGATGAGATTGCAGGACCTGGAGCCTTGTTCCTGGTCGTGGGAACTCAAGCCCACATACACACCCACATAGATGCTTCTGTTTTGGCGCAGGCTTCGCTTACCTGAACTCCACAGAAAACCTGAAAGAGCAGGTGAAAAGGGGTTTTGGTAAGGCTGCAGGCAGGCTGTGAGCATAATTAATAGGGATCTCAGGAAGGGTTGGTGACATCTCCAGGTGGGCAGGGGAAAGTCGAGTCAGAACATGCGGTGAGCCTTTCATGACAGCAGATGGAGATGATGATGTCCTGGCCTCACAGCCAGACACTCCACTGGAAATACACCCATCAAACCAGTGCATGCCAGGAGCTTACATGAATGAAGTTTAGTGGCCTGACTACAGGTCAAGGAATTTGCAGGGTCTTATCTTGGTTAAGCCACCGAATCGTGGCTTGACTTGAGAGGAGGCACAAGACCTCCTGGGCTACAAATCAGTACAGCCAGAAATTAAAGACTACCGTAGATCCCACTAGAAAACATGAAGGGGAAATTTCCTGGGAAAACCAATAAAAACATGGTTGACCAGAATTGTATCAAACAGGGCACTAAGGAGGTGTCTGTATTGTTCATCATGGTGAAGAGCTGTGTCTCTGCTTGGTGAGGTTCCCCTTAGCCTGAGGTGCACAGCAAAATGGCTCATCCAGATTTTCCCCTCTGCCATAGGTGTCCCAGAGGATTTCCAACCAGCTGCATGGAACCATTGCCCTGGTGAGACCCGGCTCCAGGCCCTGCCTCCTGGAAAAAAGTCCTTCAGGGGCAGCTGTGTCCCCTCCGGCAAGGAAGACTCCTCTCCCTCCAGAGCGTGAGCACAGCCCCAGCCTTGAGGCGTGAGTTACCTGCTCATGGGTCATGGGTGGGCCTGATCCATGGCCTGTTGCAGCTGTCCCACCAGGCAGACTGTGCTGAGATGGCCGGTATTCACTGTAGCTACCCTTCTTCTCCAGAGTTCTCCTACAGCCTTGGGTGGGGGGTGGGTCCCCCAGTTTACACCGGCAAAAAATGACTGGAATCCAGCCCCACGAGATCAGCCTCTCGTTACTCCAGCTCCGTCAGACAGACTCATAAAGCGAACTGGGTGCCCCCACCTCCAGCCAGGACAAGAAGGACCTGACTCATGGGAGGCAGCAATCCCAGCTCCTTATCTCTTCTAATGGGCTTTTCTGCAGGGCTCAGCACTTCCCTGGTTTATCCTCCCCATTGATTTCAGAAGAACAGAGGGCTGAGCAAAGCCAGTGAGCTCACCCAGAGAGACAGTGAGTTTCCCACAGTGGGAGTAGATCTGCTGAGCATTCCCAGGAAAGGCTCACACACATGGATGCTGCCAAACAACCAACAACAGCAGGGACTCAGTTTGCAGAGCAGGTTCATGCACCATACTGACCTTCTTAAGCACGGCTGTAAAAATCTCCCGTTGAGTGAGTTTTGGGGAAAGTTGGCTGTTCCTCTGTGCTGGAGGACTTCTCGCCCACCAAGGCATGGAGAAAGCACAATGGTGGGTAGTTAGGATGCTTCTGGTTGTAAAACATTGTTTGACAAGTGACTTCTCAGCAGCAGCACTGACATGAGCAGTCACCACATTCTCCCACTCTCTCAACCCCCTGCCTGGAGCTCTCTGGCCCAGGGACAGCAGAGCACTGTTGGATGGTGGGATGGTGATGGCTTCCTGAACTGTTTGCAGTCCAGAGACCTGCTGCTGCCTGCCTGACCCCTGCAGCCACCAGGACTCTCCTCCCCATCATAGCACCCAAAGACAAGCGTGTTGCACAGGCCAAGAGCTGCAACAGGGTGTAGAAAGAGCAGGAGAGACCATGCACATCACCTGCAGGAGCTGGGAAATCACATGAAAATTCCTAATTAATGTGATTTTTCTTTTTTTTCTGTTTCTTTTAGTTATTTAACCGCAGCCAAACTGGACTCCCCCAAGGCTACTCCATCCTACGAAAACCTAAAGCTGAGCACCCGGAGAGAGCAGCTCTGCCTCCTCCACAAGCACCTTTCCCTACACCAACTGGGGCTGGTGACAAACTGTGCCTCGGCCGAGCGGGATGGCGGCCGCTTCTCCAGCCATCTGCTCAGGGCCAAAGGCACTGATGACAGGACGCAGTCACAGGATGGCTGGGAAGATCGTGCAGCCTTGCTGAAGCTCCCCGCCGCCATGGTGTACGTGAAGGATCAGCACCTGGAGAAGAAGCTGCAACTCCTCAAGCAAGGGGAGCGGCTGCAGCATTTCCTCCTGCAGCAGTGCCAGCCAGGCCAGCAGGCAGATGAAGACCCAAAGCCAGCGCCCGAGGAGCGGCCTCTCTCCCCATGGCCAGGCATCATGATGGGATGCAAGGAGGAAAAGTCCTTCCTGGATGATGCTGCAGATGGGAAGGAAGAGAAGGAGATTTGGCTGAGGCAGGACAGCTCTGAGCTCCGAGAAAAGGGGAAGGCGGCACGGGACGATGGTGCAGACACACCGCTGGATTTGTCGGACTCTGGCCGTGGCAGGGGAACAGGCTGGCACCATCGGCGGGAGTGCCGGGGGGCTGGCAGCCCACGGCTGAGCCCTGAGGAGAACACAGCTATGGCCCATGGCCCCTGCGGGAGACACGGGGCAGAGCGGGACAATTTGCGCTTCCACTGCCGCTGGCCCAACGCCACCCGGGCACTGCCTGGTAATGTCGAGGAGGAGGAGGAGGATGCAGCTGTGGTGAGTACAGCTCATGCTGGCATCAACCGTAGCCCCTTCCCCTCCCCGGGGTGTTTGGCACTGGTGCTGGCAGCATTGCAACCACTACTAATGTCCCATAGGAGGGTGGCTTTGCTGCATGTGAAGCCAATGGGGACATATTTGTACATGGCAAAGCCACAGTTGCTCAGCCCTGGCTCTCGTTCCCCACCTTCCCTCCAGCACCCGTGGGGTTTCCATCCATTCCAAGGACAGGCAGTGCCTGTTCCCTCTCCCACAGGTTGGTGCGGGAGGGGTGCTGGGCTCCCTGCAACACACCACCAGTGCATAGAAACACCTCTGTAGTGCTTGTCCCCATGGGTGTCCCGGTCATCACACAGGCACTGGGATGGCCTTTTCCTCCTGCTTGGCAAAGGCACCGTTTGTGCTCCCTGTGTCCTACAGCTCATGCTCCCACAGGCACATCTGACAAACAACTCCATGCCGAGCGACCCAGAAGCCCTTCCAGAGACCAGGGTGAGGCTGGCTGTCAGCGCACAGAAGGGAGAAGCAGGTAAAAACCCCCAGGCAAATGTGACATTTGAGAAGGCAAGAGCAAAAGGTGCATTTTGGGGATGGTATCTTACAGCCGGGAGCAATCTGTGCTGGGCTCTGCAGGCACCTGCAATTCCCACCAACCAAAGCAGGAGCAATCCAGCATGGGACACCCTGGTGTTCCTGGCTCCCAGATCTTTCCGGTCACTGGGCAAACTTCAAGGTTCACATTTCCATCCTTGAGGGCTCAATTTTGAACCCTAGGGATGCTCAAAATTCAGGCTCAAGTTTCTATAGGGAGAAAATACCTGCACTCAGCTGCTGGGTGGCATGGAGTTCTCCAGGAGCTAAAGCAGTCAGTTAGCACCAAGCCCTTGGAAAAGCCACCTCCACAGTGAGCCACGACAAGACAGTGTTGCTGCTCCAGCATTACCCACTCCTCTCAGGAAAGAAGAAGCTCAGAAGCCACCTCAGCAGAGACTGGGAAAACACAAGAGGTTTGCAGGACTAGCTGGAGAAACCATCTCTGTCTGTGCCCCTTGCTCCAAAGCATGCCCTGTGCTGGCACAGCACGTAGGGCTGAGCAGAGAGAGGGATGCTGATACCTCCAGCAGGTAGGACAGGATGCTCTCCATTTCCCTGCTCCATACCTTATAAAAGCCCTTTCCATTCCCAAAACCAGCAGTACCCTTAGTTTGGGATACGCGATGCTTTCTCCTTGCCCAGCCGCTGTGGGATG
>JAVSBS010014494.1:12783-26376 GCA_033124195.1 Coracias cyanogaster | reverse complement strand
CAGTATCAATCCTCCACAGGGTGGAGGATGAGATACAGAACAGCCCTCAGAAAAGGACTTGGGATTCTGGTGGATGAGAAGCTGGACATGAGCCAGCAATGTCCACTTGCAGCCCAGAAAACCAATCGCATCCTGAGCTGCATCTAAAGAGGCATGGCCAGCAGATGGAGAGAGGGGATTCTGCCCCTCTACTCTGCCCTGGTGAAACCTCACTTGGAGTACCGTGTGTAGGTCTTGAGCCCCAGCACAAGAAGGACATGAACCTGTCGGAGCAGGTCCAGAGGACAGCCATAAAAACAATTAGAGGGTTGGACCACCTCTCCTATGAAGAAAGGCTGAGAGAGCTGGGGTTGTTCAGCCTGAAGAAGGTTCTGGGGAGATCTTACTGCAGCCTTTCAGCACTTTAAAGGGGGCCTGTAAGAAAGATGGGGACAATCTTTTCAGCAAGGTCTGTTGCAACAGGACAAGGGGTAATGGTTTTAAAACTAAAAGAGGGCAGATTTAGACTAGATAATGAAGATTTTTTTTTTTTTTTTTTTAACCAATTGAGGGTGGTGAAACACTGGAACAGCTTGCCCAGAGTGGTGGTAGATGTCCCATGCCCAGAAATATTCAAGGCCAGGCTTGATGGGGCTCAGAGCAACTTGATCTAGTTAAAGATGTCCCTGCTCAGCGCAGGGGGAGGTTGGACTAAATGACCTTCAATGGTCCCTTCCTACCCAAACCATTTTGCGACTCTATGTGCATTGTTTCGTTCAAATGTTTCAATCATGGCAAAAAAAGAAGCAGGTCTTAGCGTAATGCAAAACCCACTACAGGTACTTCAGCATTATTTCAATATATGGTAGTTATCTTAATGTATGATAAACAAATGCAAATTAGGTTATTGAATTCCCACAAAACTTAAGACTTTGAATCTTAAGTTTTATTCTTAAATGTAAAATTTTTATAATCACTTCAGTAAATAGTGATTTATTCAGCCAACCTGTTTATTGATTATGAACTCACAAGTTTACATACAAGAAACTTCTAGCTTTTTCACAATTTTCGGTCTCTCTCCTACTGGTACGGAAATGTCCAGACAATCAATCCTGTGTAAGCAGCACTGCATTCTAAGCCGTGTGGTACTCCAAGCTCTAAGACACTTATTTCCTCTGAAATACAGCTGCTGTCTTTTTAGAATTATTATTGCAAGACCTCTGGATCCCTTTACACTCTCCTACGAGAATGAAAATACTGATTCCCGGGCAATTGCACTTAAACTTAATTATCTGAAAATGCACTTTCTTGGAATTGTTCAAGATAAGATCTGTACTCTGTAGGAAATACCAGTATCTGATGGGAGATGAGTTTTTCTGGGCCCGAAAATAAAAATAGTTTCTGAAATAAAAACAATTCTTACAAATGTCGTTTTTAAGATGTTTAAGTGGTTTAGGTTCAAAATTTGTGGTTTTCTCATACAAGCTGCAGGCCCACATTCTCCTCACTCATGCTGGCCCTACTTCTACCTGAGCCCTTTTTTTTCCTGACACCAACACAACCATCTCTAGGATTTCTTTCACAGTCTATCCTGACTCCTTCCATAATCAGCAGCTTTCCTGAAGCACTGTAGAATTATCCCATTTTAAATGAAACATTCCAAAATGAAACCTTTCAAATTAGTTTTCCCAAATGAAAATTCAATCGGAAATTTTCTCAATGTCCTTTCAAAAGAATTTCACAAAACCAAAGAGGTGGTAGACAGGAAAATATGCAAAGAATTAAAGGAGAAAACAACAATAAATCTGAAGACACTAAGAAAAAAGAATTATATTTAAGCAAGAAAAAATAGAATGTGAATTACAGACTTTCACCTCAGTGAAATTGTACGTTGAGAAGACTAAATGTGAAAGCAAATCCCCTGGAGTCCTCAGAGAGAAGGAAAGGCTGCAGGACACAAAAGGTTTCAAGGGAGCAATGCTGGAGTCTGAAGAGGAAAAACTAAGACTGCTTTTCTGGAGAGTCACCTTCTGTTTGTACCTCTCCCTCTTTCCTTCTTCTGCATATGCTGGTACTTATTACTCTTAGCGTCATAGAGCTTTTCCATATCTGTTCTTAGAGCAGAAGTCCCCTTTGTGTAGGCTTGTTTGCTCAGTGCGAAGTAGAGTCAGAAAACCATTTGTTCTTACCTCCCTTTTTATCCTAAGTCCTATCTGATTTTCAAATACCACTCATTCACATGTATTATCATCCCAACACAGATGAGTCAGCATCAATACACAAATGAAAGAATTCTTCTTGTCATCATTATCAAGTTGAAAACAGTCAAAAAGACTTTCAGAATCCTCCTTGCTCATCTCTCCCAGCCTCCAGCAACTCCTATGCAATGCACCATCTTGGACTGTAATTTGGCATCACTCTAAACTCTGCTCACTTCAGCATCTCCAGAACACGTGCAAATCCTTCTGTCCCAGGTGAAGTTAAACATTCCAAAATTATACTTTAAAATTCCATTTTCCCAAAGGAAATTCAGCCAGAACCTTCTACTTTTTCTTCCCTTTTTTGGGGGGAAAAGAGATGAAAACTTTTCAGGTGGTACTTGTCTTTAGTTCCCTCTGTGTACAGCACTGCAGCCCCTTCTGGTTTTGCCTCTCCTTCCAGCCAAGGTGCTTCCCAGCACTTCAGTATCTTCTATTCTATGCTCTCCTGACACTGCTTTCAGCAGTCAATGACAGAACAGACCATACACAGGCAATCATAACTCAAGTTTCCTATTTGGTCAAAGCTATACTGATTTGAAAAAGAAAGAAAAGAAAAAAAGCCTATGAAACACTCAAAAACATTGATTACAGCATCATTCATAGAATTTGGAATAGGAAAGAAGTTTCCAGAGGAAACAGATTTTCCTCTATCCTCTTGGTCTGATAATTGGAGCAGCCTGTACAAACACAATCTTTGTACAAACTCAATCTTTGAATACCTCTGCTAGATCAGCTCATCAAGATTAAAGCTGTCCTCATTTGCAGAGGCCTGTAATCTCTGCTAATAATACTTAGCAGATACTTCGAGTCTTGTCTTTGCTCAGCCAATTACAACAGCGGTGCCACACTTCATTCCAGTTTTCGTACAACCAACCCTTGTTTTCATATCCACCTACCAATATTGCTAACTCCTTCTTCAGGAGTCCATGTATATCAGTTGTGTCCTCTTCCTCACCCTCCCAACCCACTTCCCCAGATCATTCAGGTGACAGCTCTCAAAATACCAGTAAGAACTGTTTGAAGCAGAATGGAAAATAACGCTTTTGGGTCTACCGCAGCCCACTCTAAGTAATTCTGTGACCTTACTCAGAAAGAAGACGTTGTACTCTAGCTTCTCACACCATGAGCACAGCTCAAAGAAAGAGCATCCTCCCTACCTTGGTTACTAAGAGTTTCACATCCCTCCCGAGGCCCACTGCTCCGTGTTGCTTGTGACAGACGGTCTGCGCGAGTCAACGGGCAAACACAAACAAATCACATTCATGAAATCCCCACAAAAAGACATCGCAGAACAGAACACACCGGTGTGGATTTGTAGCAGAATGTTTTGTACAACAACGATTTTCACGGATCTTTGAGAAAAACAGAAGGAAGTAAAGCAGTACAAAAGGATAGATGTCTAAAGACTTGTTTATCCTTTGGCTATTTAGAAACTCATTTTTTAAGAAAGAAAAATTAAGTGGTACTCTATAACTTGTATAAGCCACCATGAAATCAATGTTCCCAAAGATAAGCAGGGATATCAAGACTGTTTTTATGCACGCTTCAGAACTGTATAGCAATATGCATTTTGTATATTGATTCAAGATATTGTCAGCCTGCTTTTGTTCTTTTTCTTTCTCTCAGAAAGACAGCAACGCTAACCACTGCATCCTCCTGAGTCAGAAGTACGCACAGACCTGCTGCCACACACAAACAAGAGTGGTGAGCACCATCTCATGGGCGTTTCAGGTAACAGATTTTGAATTTAAAAAAAGAACTTTGTCAATTCTCCAGTACATGGGTCTATCTTCCAAAATAAGTACATGGAAATTGAACTATAAACAAGCATAATTTCAAAGTTTCAGACGCTCCGATGTCAAAAATATGGCACAAGTTAAGAACTTTTCTAAAAATGAGTCACTGCAAATGTATCTGACAGAGATATATTTGGAAGTGACACTGTCAATTCCACACAAAGAATTTTAGAAGTATTTAGATGCCTAAAACAAGTATTTATAAGCAGTTATGTACAAGCACAATTGTGCTTAATCCCACCCTAAAGAATACACTCTTTTGCACAGGGACTCTAGAATAAATTTTTAAAAAATAAGAAGAGAACAGTACCAACAGAACTCTTCTTTTCCCTTTTAAGCCAGTACATAATTCAAAAAATAATTTTGAAAGTATGATTGCATACTTCTATGATTTCTCTTCAAATTTACAATAGTCAATGAGGTTCTAATACGCCCATTCCTGTAAATCCTAGGATGGCTAAACCATGACTCCTTAAAAACAGTTTTATGCACCATATTACTTTGGGTACTCGACATTCGACAATACAGTTCCCCTGTGACCTGAAATTTTACCCAGTAATAGTAGTACCTCAGAGAGAACATCCCCTTTCACTTGTCTATTAGTTCAGGTTACAGGAGTTGTTGTAGCACATCACATTTTGGCCTTTCTTCAGTTAATCAAAAAGTTTAATGCTGAATAAACTGATTGACAACTGACCTTGTTAAGCACATTTCTGATAACTAGAAGTTTGTTCATTACAGCTCCTGTAAATTTCTTAGAACATCTTGTAATAGGCACAGTAAAACTTGGTTTATTCCTTTGAGTGCTAGCTTTCACCTGCCCTGCACATTAAATGAAACTTGGCTTAATGGTTTTCATTTATTGGATATCACTAACAAACCAAAAAAAGCCAACCAAAACAAAACAAAAGATTAATCACAGCTTTTTAAACATCATTGCAGAAATTAAGAGTGAAAACAGATTCTGCTAGCATATACAAAGCCGCTTCTGGCAAAGTACTCCACCATGAAAACTACATTTTTAATTCTAGAGCAACATCATTTTTTGAAAGATATGAAGTCTGTGTCCCTCTGTGTCTTTCCCTGCCCTGAACACTAATCTAGCTCCGGGAAAGGCTTTAATTAGCACAGCATGGTCTGTACCTGGAAGAGGAGGCCACAGCTCTCCAACAAGACACTGCTGTGTCCCTTACCTGTACCACCTTTGCAATCATTTCACAGCAGCTGAGGGTCAAAACAGATCTAATATTTCAGATGCAGGTCAGAATGACTCTGGGTAATCCTTCTGAGCAAACCCGACAAGGTTTCCTTGGCTTCCTTCCAAAACTCACTACTGTGATCTCTATGCACAGCCTTCTCAGCACTGAAGCTCAGCCAGCTCCCACTCACAATATATCAGTAAATGAGCCGGTCTAGATCCTCTGGAATTGATACAAAGGAGGATAATAGCCTATAAATTCCTGTTACCTAATCCGTCTTGTCACCACATGAATCTCTGTTAAACTATCAAGATCAAAACAGGCCCCTCTTCCCAAGTTCACTTCGACCAGGACAAGCGTATAAACTTTCAATCAACTGAAATAATTCTCATAGTTATGACAGAAGCCAAGACATAGCAACCCATCTGGAGAAATTCACCACAGAAATTAAAAAAAACCAAACCACTATGTTTGGTCACCAAGGCTGTTTATCAAGAAGGGATACCTGCCTGGCAACAATATTTCAGCTTCAGCCCAAGATTCACGTCTCCTACTAAAAAAAGTTAACGTTAGGGTAAGGCACATTTTGTACGAAGCAGAATTATCCCCGTCAAGACACTTTTGAACATTTTCCTGCTCCTGATCCAATCAGGTCCGTACCAGTTCAAATATCATGTTACCCATGTTTCCAGATTTCCGTAACAGATAAGAGATTTACTGTAAGGCCAAACACACAAAGTGAAGTTCCATCCAATGTATTGAGTCAATTTTAGCATCTTTGGTTGGGCTTTCATTAGAGCACCGAACTTCCTTCCCCTTGCAATCAAAGTTTATGCATCATTTATTGTAGTATTTCACAAAACCCAGATGATTTTTAGTTTACAAGGTTGAGCCGCACTCCATAAGACTGCACGGTCCTCATTTTAGTACAGCATTTCCATCATCTTCAAATCTCTAGCAGAACACCTCATATAAGAAACACTTGGCTATTTTAAAGTTTTTGCACTGTCAAACTTACTGCCTCTCAAACCAAAATGCCTGCGGGCTTATCGGCAATTGTTCTAAGCTGTTGCCCAATCTGCTTTGTGAAGATTTATTATTTACACTCAAGTCTGTAGACTAACTGCATAAAATATTCGTTGGCCTTATGGCTGATGTTATGCAGGAGGTCACATCAACACATTGCTTGCTTGCTCTTCCAATGTACACTTGACAGTCTTTCAAGGAAAGCATTTATTTGCAACTGTAAATTTTTAAGTGCTATTCCAAGAGAAGCCTTTTCCATGTCTGAATTGTAAGAACATTGCTCTTCTCCCATACCTTTGGATCTTCAACACTTGACATATTCGATTGCTTCACTATTACGACACAGCAACTCCTGCCTCGTTTCTTTTTCAGTCACCATAATTAGGTTACAAAATACTATACTTCTAACTTGTACCATGCTGCTTCAATGGACGCCTAGTCACCGGTTTTGTTATACAATGATATAGTTCTCTTCTATTTCTATGTAGGACTACAAATTTTTAAAATCCATAAGCATACCAGAGACAGCATCTATGTGCAACACTTTAGAGAATAAGACTCGCAACATATGCAAGAACAGTATTTTACAGAAGACCAAACACTGCGACACCAAACAAAGGGACAAGAAAAACAGTACTGAAGTGGCACCCAAGAAAAACATAATAGAGCAGAAGCTGTGAGTAAATAATAAATAATATATATACAGGAGAGATAATAGGAATGGGAAGCCCAGCAATAACTCATGCAAAGTCATCTTAAGCTGAGAAACAGATGTTAAAAGTATATAGCCCTGCAGCTTTCACTATAGCCCTCCCAATTTCAACTGTGTGCTTTTGCTAACAGGAACTGAAATAGAAAGCTAAAAGATGTGTAAACTATGTAAGTTTTTATCTTAAATTCACAAAGTTTGAAAATAAATACTTTCAATTGTAAATTGGTAGGTCTTAGCACGCACCAAGTACACTACAGACAGCTTTTGGACACGTCAAACCTACCTCAGGCTGGTCTCTAAATGTAAACACCCCCATTGTTTTCCAGATTCAGTTAATATTAAAAACCCAAAGTAAACCTCTCGTGCCCTCCTACTGGCATTACAGGTGTGCACACAATTTGCATGAACACTTCACTTTTTGTCCCTGAAAGATTAAGCAAGAAATATAAATACAGGTTTTGGCATAACCATGACATTGTTTCAGCCCCAGTAACTGCTAAGTTAAAAACAGCAAGAAAAAAAAAAAACCCGTCTCTATTTACTCAAACACTCACAGTTAGCACACGGTCTTCTAAATAGAATTAAACTTATAAACCCTAAGTTTCCTGCAATACCCTTAAGATGTCTGGAAAGCAAGATATTTTCTGTCTAGCAAAGTCTCAGTTTTCCTTCTGCAATTTATGATATCGCTGACTTTTTCCTATCTAGTATTTCCTTAAGACTGAATTATGCAGTACAAGTGCAGTAGATCAACATTTTATCCACATTAAGCCCTCTTCACGGGAGTAAGTCTGCAGAGGCACACGGGTGCCTCAGGTATGACTACTCAGGCATAGAATTGTAGCATCCTTCTTTTCTACATTGATAACACTACCTGAACATATTTATATTGTGAAATTGTGGCATTACAAGCTTACTTTAAAAAAACAGGTGGTTTTGTTCATTTTTTAATACCTGTTAACCGAAATACTGAAAAAAAAAACCAAAACATTCATTTACCAATACTGGTGGAGATACAGTGGCAGTGGATGGAAGAAAGGAAAAACAGCGTGATTTTCTTCATGTAATTTTTAAAATGGAATTGCCTGCTTTTTGTTTATTATTGGACTCTTCCTGCAAAGCGTTCAGGCACAGAATACAACACTTGCATAAGAAATCATTCATATTTCAAGATGAGCCTAAAACTAATTTCATCCTTGTCGCCATTCATGTTCTTTTACATGCAATGCTGGCTTCAACAACACTTCTACCTAAACACAGCCGGCCAATGACAAACCTGGAATACGAAAGGCTGCCCTGATGCAAATACAGACACCATTATTCATTATCTGAAATACAAACATTTTTACTCTAGATTCTCTCCTTCCTCATGCAAATTTTGAGACAAGAGACTTGTAGAACACATTTACGTTACAACCAAATCCTAATAAATACTTAAGGGGATTTTCAGGAAGGAAAGTAAAACTTATAGAAAGAAGAAATTTGAGTTACACTTGTAATCAAAGCTGCCGTCAGCTGAAGTTTGTAACCTTTATACAAAGCAAATTACAGACAAGTGAGGAAACCGCTTTCAGCATCTAGAATAATTCTAGAATTTGACCGCAACACTGACAGAGTTTTAGGAACTATTCCATTCCAGTGATTCTATCAACTCATTCAAAGATACCTTTTATTCAATAAGGTAAACAAAGCTTTAAGAAGAAACCAAAATTACTTTGCCAATCTACTGAATCACAAGTATCTTGCTGGATGTTACCACCTTTCAAACTCAAAAGGCCATACCAAGCAACGTTCAATTTTCATCCAAAATTTTCCCGTTAAGACAACTAGCTAGAGTGCTGAGCGCTACACGGATCACCTAGTTTCTTACAGTCCACGTGCTGCTTGCAAAAGTTGGGAGCTAATTTAGCTGTTGAACTCTGGGGACTGATACAACTCCTGATGCCGCTGGAGTAAAGAACAATCACCACCATGGTTCTCTCTCCTGTACGTGGGCTCTCCAGGCAAAGAGAGGCCGCAGCAAAGGTCAGTTAAACCAGTAACGCAGCTCTTGACTGAACAGAAAACACAGATGAAGCAAACAGTGACAACACCCTCTCAGAGAAGACTCACCAGCAGCAATCCCACCACTACATCTCTGTGCTGAGAGAATCGAAGAGGAAAGCAGTGGGTCATGGAAAATAAAGCTACAGATAAAAACCCCTCTCTACAGAAGACTCTTAAATTCCTAAAATATTACATACTTATTTGCTCAGCAACCATTTTTAATTTCACTGTGTTTATCCTCAGCATCTATTATACCACTTTAACTGTGTTACACATGGCGCTACAGATGGTGCTAAATGACTCCAGGTAATCAGAAGAATGCTCTTGTGAGGTAATACCACTTAAGAAGTGGTAAAATTAGATTTCTTTTTCTTATTATGTTCCAGTCCCATTTCTCACTGTGTTTAATACATAACTAATTTCAGATTTATAGAGCAGTAACATTTTGGGAACTCAAAAATATGTGAGTGAAGTCAGTTATATAAAAAACAATACTTTATAAGACTGTCAAAAATAAACTGAGAAATGCATCCATTTAAGGGAGAATTTTGAAGAGCTCAGTGGGGAGACGAGTACATTTTTCTGCCTATTACTCCAAAAATTAATAATAGTTTTTATTCACATTGCATAAGAATGTTCCATTTATTAAGTAATCCAATTTACAAATTTCAACATCTAACATGGGTTTGGTCCATGAGTCGCCCTGCTGGCATTAATTCTTCCCATCAAATCCACAAGTAGATTCTCACAAATTTAAGAACATCCTCTTAGGGGACAAGAGCTGTTATTTTTTCAAATTAAAAGCACTAGTCCAGTTACCAGTTTGAGTTTCACACATTAGGAGTAGATCACAGAAAAGCTCTTTTTTCTAGCCTCAAATGGTTGTTGGCAGTTACCATGGTTATCACCATCTGCAGTGATGGCAGTGACAACAACTGCACCCACAGCACAGCAAGTCAGATATTTCAAACTGTAACACATCTGTGCTTCCCCTGACATCATCTTCCACACTTGGAGTTTGTCGGACAAAACTAGGCACGTAGAGATTTTTCTCTGCCTCAGGTAATGTAGCAGAACTCCAAAGAGCTCTAGCTGAAAATAAATACACATTTCTGGCTTTAGGTTTGAAAATCTGAGAATTTTCATTTCTATCTTGAGATTTTCCTCCATTCAAAGCTGCTTCTTCAGTACATACATGCTAGAGAATTAGCATATAAAACCAAAAAACAATTCCCACTGTCATCTTTAGGGCCTAGCAAATAGAACCACCTCAGTACCTTCAACATGCTTTCTTCAGTTTCTATTGAAAAACAATTACTATTATTTCTACTGCTATATGTTATTCACTTTTATTTTAAAAAAAAAAAAACAAAAAAAAAAACAAAAAACCAACATTTGCATTCATACAACTGCCATCATTTGGTTTCAAGCAAGTGCTGCCTTGAAGTTCTAGCATGAACCGACTTCGGGTTTCAGGACACCCTGCTTCAGAAACTTCTGTCTGCACAACACAGCCCATCTCCTGCCCCTACAGAAACGAGTCTCTCAGCATACACCATCAGTCACGAAGACGAGATTTTGTGCTCGCTTCCTCTTTCATAACCAAGCATTATGTAACGGAGCGCTTGGCAATGAGGTCTCAAGATGTAAAGATGTGAAAATCTTCTCTTCATTCACTGCAGTTAGCAGAAAGTGAACGTTAGGGGAGAAGAGATTGTTTCAACAAAAAAGTTTATCAACTTCTCAGTAGATTTAAAAAAAAAAAAAAAAAAAAAAAGCTGTAGCTCCTCAGCCCCAAGTCTACCAGAGGACTTCAGAGGTTACAACTTTTCTGCAGTGAGAACTGCTGTTACGAGACAGGTCACAACCATATCCAGTCAAAAGCCCGGACACCACAGTTTCATATTCCACTGTCTCAAGCTGTAGAACGATACCACCCTCACTAGAGCTTTAGTATCAATAACCTCATCTCAGGTTTTAGGTCATAGCTGATTCAGCTAAGTAATACTGTTCTGAAGAGCTTGAGTCACAGTTCCAACAGTGTACAAACAGTTTTAAAAATATCTATATAGTCAATTACATGCCTTAAAAACTAAAGTTTTGGAGGTTTTTTTCCCTTTTTTAATATAGGGCTGCTACAGAATTACCAGAACAATGACCTGCTGGTAAATTGATTTTTCAGGCATATTGTTCTTAGGCAGTTCAGGAGGTGATCCATACAGATGCCCACACTGCCTCAGAACACTAAGTTTAGCTCATTTGATAGTTTCACAGTTTCTAGTTTTCTCCTTTGACAGTTTCACTTGTTGCTTGCTTTTTAAGCAGGTGTCTACTTTTTTCTCCTTGCTTTTATACCGCCTATCTTTGATCTGGAAGAGGCGCGAAAACATCTCAAAGAGGAATATGCTACTTCATAATACCAAACGCAGTGACCTTACTGGTTCACAGCACCACAACATGGAACTACATGACAGCGACAGCATTACACATAACAGAACACTGCCTGAAGACAAAAAGACCATGCTTGGGGAACTAATATTTAATTAACGGAGTTGCCATACAAACATTTCATTATTGTGTTTTCTTTGATGCTCCAGTTAATTTAATCAGAGAGAGTTAGCTTGCAAGCTGGTAACAGAACATAGCTCCTCTTGGCCAAACTTAACATTTTTAAACAAAGGCACCTCAGCTTTCAAAATTCTGGGTGAAGTTTGAGGTTCAGCATCTTTTAACAGAGGAATTTGCACACGCAATCACTGCAATTGAGAAATCCTTTACTCCGCCTTGATCCAATCATTGTAGTGATCAGCATCTGTTTTAAGAGTCTCTAAGTCCTTTCAAGCATTTTTTCCAATGCACACAGTAAGGTCGCAGGCAAACAAACCCATTTAGAAAGGACCCTTGATAAACAAAACTCCTAGACAGAGTCGAGAAACAGACTTTTAACTATCTCTAGCCTCCTATAAGCAAGCAATAGATCCATAGGAAATATTAAAGCTGACTCTTAAAAGATGTGAAATCGATCACGTGACTGGAAGAAGAATATAAATAAGAATTTAAAGCTGCTCACCTCCTTCCCGTATGCCCACCCTGAACAGGAAATTGAAGCATTAAGATCCCTTTTAACTCAATGCTCCAGAATTCAAAAGCACTGCTGACCCTCAGAAGACCTACAGCCAGTGTACTCTAAAACTGAAGAACTAGTCCACAAAATAGGTGTCACACACGCCAGAAAATGGTCACTAAGCCAGGGCTAGCCAGACACAATTCTCCATAATATGCGATACTGATACACTGAAACACACAAATATCCTGTTCAGGATGATGCTGAGCTTCAGCTGCCAGAGTAGGAACTTTAATAGGAATGAGTCATTAAATTCTCATTAAACTCCACATGTCAGTTTGTAACAGCTACAGGACTAACGCTGTCACACTACAGAGAGAACAAAACCACAGACACTAAACAATATCAGACAGGACAAGTCAAAATCCACTGATATAATTCTTCCTCCCTCTGCCACCAAATGTAAGTTTAGCTTAAATTTCTGGCACTCTTGTGTACTTCAAAGTGATTTTTCCCACAGAAATTAAAAAGAACGAATCATAGAATGTTTTAGGTTGGAAGAGACCTTAAAGATCCTCTAGCTTCAAGTTCCCTGCCATGGGCAGGGACACCTCCCATTAGACCAGGTTGTTCAAAGCTTCATCCAGCCAGGCCTTGGATGCTTCCAGAGAGAGGGCATCCACAGCCTTTCTAGGCAACCCCTTCCAGTGACTCACCACCCTCACAGTAGAGTTCCTTCCTCATCTCTAATCTAAATCTACCCTCTTTCCACTTAAAGCTATTACCTCTCATTCTATCACTATATTCCTTGATAAAGAATCCTTCCCTGTTTTTCCTGTAGGCCCCCTTTTTTACGTACTGGAAGGCCACAAGAAGGTCTCCCTGGAGCATTCTCTTCTGCAGACTGAACAACACCAACTCTCAGCCTGTCCTCATAGGGGAAGTGCTCCAGCCCTGATTCAACTTCATGACTCTCCTCTGGACCTGCTCAAGCAGGTCCATGTCTTTCTTACGCTCTGGGTCCCAGAGCTGAACACAATACTCCAGGTGCGGTCTCACCGGAGCAGTGGGGCAGAATCACCTCCTTCGATCCACTGGCCACACTTCAGATGCAGCCCAGGGTGTGACTGCCCTTCTGGGCTGCAAGCGCACATTGCTGTCTCATACTCAGTTTTTCATCCACCAACACCCCTAAGTCCTTCTCCACAGGCCTGCTCTCAATCCACTCATCGCCCAGCCTGTACCCATGTTTGGTATTGCCCCAACTTGAAAGCAGGAGCTTGTACTTAGCCTTGTTGAACTTCACGAGGTTCATACCTGTTGTGTTGGTTCAGCCATCATCAATTTATGCTGCCGTCAGTTGCCTGATCACACAGGCCAACACTGAACTCACCAACAGCCCCTCAAAAGTCTTCTTTCAGACAATCCTGCCATCCTGTGGGCCCAGCTCCTCTGCTGCCCACTGTGGTGCCAGCATCGCCTGCTGGACACAACAGACAGAGATGGCTCC
>JAVSBS010014493.1:0-76094 GCA_033124195.1 Coracias cyanogaster | reverse complement strand
TGGTTTTAGGTTTTGAATTTTTGTTCTAAAGAAGAAAGGTTCTTTCAAGATGATCTAAGTTGTCCCCATCTAAAGAGATAACACCACCAGGTGCATTAAAACCCGGCAAAATCAGAATGATTATTATTCAATTAAATACTACGAGAGGTTAGAGATACCAGTAAATTCTTTTACAATTCCAAAGCGTCATTTTGCCAACTTGCTTGAAAGCATTTTTTCCACACTTTTCTATGTATTTACCCTCTGTAGTACAGTCTTACAGGTGCATCACTAACACATGCTCGTTTCTCTACTTGCAGTCCCACAGAACTACTAGCAAATTCCTACCGGTCAAGAAAACTAGCCAAAAAGATACCAGACTCCAGAGTTTAAAGTCCAGAGTTGGTTTTATAGCGTTTCTGTCCTCTACAACCATAGCTAGAGAGATGGAAGATAACGCAGCTAGCAGCAGGATTAATTTCCACGTAAGTCTTTGGCATGGATTAGTACAGGGAAACTGGAAACTAAGTTAATAGATCCAGAGTAAAATTTTGGACCATCTATTCTGATTTCCGGTGTCCCAAGCTATTACATTTTCCATAGTTACCCTGTATCGAGCTCAAGAAGGAGAATCTGCTTACCAACGTTCAGAGCTCTTCCAGATTTCTCATCCCTAGACACTTGCCTCCTGAGCGTGGCCTTGGAGATCTTTCACCATACCTGCAACACGCGGGAGCTTCGTGCCAAAGGCACAAAGGCTTGTACAGCCTCAGTTCCTCAACTCCTTTACGGTAAACTTGTATTTGGCTAAAGACTAACTTCCAGAAAAGGATCTATTCTTGATTTGAAAGCCTTCAGGAGATGGAAAATCACCACCTCCTCTGGTAGTTTGTTCCACTGTTAAAATGTTTGCCTTATTTCCAAGGTGAATGTCTGACTTCCAGCCTTATGCTTTTTTCTACTTTTCTTCACCAAATTAAAGAGTGCTTTAGCAGTTAGTACTTTCTCCTCATCGAGTTTTAAAGCCACTTATCACGTCATCTTTAATTCTTTTTAACAATCTTTTCACTTTCCTTCTTTAAATCTCATTTTCTCTGCACATTCATTATTTTTCCAGTACATTTCTTCAAATGTGGACATCAGAAACAAGTGCAGCATTAAAAAATTTATTGGTATCAACAAAGCTGTACACGGACAAAATATTATTTCACTATCCCTGTTTTCAGAACTATTTCTGGCCACAGTAACAGGCTTTTGGATACTGCAGCAGACATGAATCTTACAGTACCTTACCCACTGCAAACCCACTCTCATGAAATTCCTTTACCAAGTAAATGCAATATCGAAGAATCATAGAATGGTTTGGGTTGAAAGAGATCTTAAAGATCATCTAGTGCCAGCCCCCCTGCCACAGGCAGGGAATATAGAAGAGCAAGGCCTACACACTTAAAAAAAGTATCACAGAGGCACAAAATACAGCTTTCACAGATCTGATTTTCCTCTTTTAGCAGGCTTTTCTCAGAATTTTCTGGAAGAATGTCCAAACGTACTTTGTTAACAAGCGATGGGAAAAGAGCATCAGCCACTCTCACTTCACTACTTATCACGTCTGAACACACACAGTTGCCAGATCTCACAACTGCCACAGAAGCCGTCTTGTATTTCTTCTAAAAATGTCATATTTGGTAAATACAAAACATTATTACAATTCTTTATATGTGGGAGGTTTCTCTTCTCCCTTTGTCCCCCATTTTACTGAGGTATGAGGCATCTCACCGATAACTGTAGTCCACCAGCACATACAAACACTGTAATAAAAATATGCAGGCTAGAAAATGCACAGATAAACTGAATTATTCATAGCCATAATCTGTAAAAACAGCATTTTGCATGCATTAATTTATATCTATATAATTAAATTAACCATGCTAGTGTTGGTGCACTTCCAGACTTCACCGGCTTTGCAGGTAGGAACCTGCTCCATTGGTAAATTCCAGTAATACCTTATTGAAGAAAACCACATAATAATACTTGTCTTGGAAATGTAAATGGCGAGGCATATTAAAAGCTTAAGGAGTTTGGCTATTTTCTAGTAAAACAAAGCATTTTTCAGCTCGTGTCTGGCAGGCTTGTTTTCAGTAGCCTGGCACCAAACAGCAATCCCTATATGAAGCACGCATCCATTGACTCATCTAACGCTTGACATTCCAGGTCAGTTATTAAAACAAATCCCTTTTTACCAGGGAGGTACTTTGTGAAGCAAAGCACTTAAACTAGAAACTAGTAAAGCACTTAAACTCCAAAACTTTCCAGGAACTGTTACCCCTGCAATTTCCACTTGTAATACTGGGGCTCAGACGTCTTTCTCAGCACACGGACGCAGCAAGTCTCTCAATGACAAACGCGGCACCAAAAGCCATTTCTTTACCAGCCAAATCTCCTTTTCTTTTGCCAAGATGCTTATTGCTACACAAACCTCACAGAAGTATTAGCAACTGCAGAACAGGCTGTCTGCAGAATGCCTGACATCTATTTTCAGTTGAAACAGAAGTCAGCTTTTTCTACAAATAACTGGCTCTACTGGATTCATTTTATAGTTATAGGGCAGCACCTAACTTTTTATGGTCTATACATTATTTGCAAGACCATACTATGCGCTCCTTAAAAAAATAAATAAAAGTTATTTATCTGTAAAGTATGACCATACGTCACACAAGAGCAACGTTTTCAGTACCTAACTCTCTTAGTATCTAAAATAAAGTGCCCAATGATAAATTCAAGAAGGGCCAGTTCTGTTCAATTTAGCGCCCAACATAGAGAATACAGCAACTACATTACATGGTGAGTTCTTTTTAGGGTCAGTTCTGTAGCTAAAAGATACTACATTATGCAAATCATAGAGTAACTTTAGTCTGAGAATGAAATCCAACAGATAGCACGTGAATACATCCCTGTTGCAGTTTTTATTTATATTTATTCAGCTATTATGTATGCATAAAGCAACTTAAAAGGTCATTTTTTGGTAACCTTTTAGATGCCGAGTTAAAGACTCAGACCAAAAACTTATATATAGTGAATGCTCAGGAAAAGTTCAACTCATAAAACAGATTTTATGGAATGCTTCACAAAAGGTAAGATACATGTTGGGATGGGTTTCAGCATCCTTGCTCAGCTCTGTTCCACTCAAACTAGCTGGTGACCTAACACTTTTGAGCCATCTCCTCATTGCATGGGTTACCCTGAGTCACTTAATAGCAAGACTCAAGAATCTTAAGCAGAAAAACTGTAACAACTGCTATTAGGAAAGAATTTTAGTATTTAACATCATTAAGTGCTCCGTAATGCTGCTCACTGCAGTGCTTCCAAAAGGGAAGCTGAGGTAGAAAGTTTCAGAATCCTTTCCTTGCTATGAGCTTGTTGGTTTGTTTTTTTTTTTAAATAAAAATCACCTTTCTCCATTCCCAGGACAACGTTCATTAAAGACCAAATACAATATTTCAAACAAAAGGATGAGGCAAGTCATGTGCTTTACCTCGAAATGAAGTGGTAACAAGCTAAGAGGCCTCCCAACACCCCACACTCATCCTTCATGCGCATTTACATCTCCACAACATCCTTCGTGCCTTCCTAAAAACGGAGTATTTGTAGAGAGGGATCATCCAGATTTCTACCTTTAAAAGCCCCACGGATTGCCCAGTTTAATCACTTTGTGTAAGTGCTACATGAGCTATGATGTTCTGTAATTTCTAGAAGCCTGCATGTTGCAGCTCATACCACTCCTTAGCAGGACTTTTATCCAAGTTTTGGCTATAGATACTCTTATGAGAGCAGGGGAGTTTGGTTGGGTTTTTTTCTGGGGGTGGTATCAACCAATAGACAGAATTCTGTAAAGAAAAATGGGGCTCTGCTGAAGATTTCTGATTTATTTGATAGTATTTGATAAATGGGAAATGAAGTCTATGTATCTCATTTTCATGGCCTTAGGAGGACACTCAGTGCACCCATCTAGGCTGGGGCTTCCCAACTCAAAATGTGCAGCCTTGTCGAAAAGGACTTGGGGGTCCTGGTGAGCACCGTGTTGAACACACCTCAGAAGAGAAGGTTTTGGGGGGGGTGTCTTATCAGTGTGTATAATTATCTGACAGGAAGGAGTAAAGATGACAGACTCTTCTCAATAGTGTCCAGTGACAGAAAAGCAGCAATGGGTATAAAAATACAAGAAACTCCACTTAAAAGAAAAACTTTATTTTTTTTCCTTGGGCTGTTGCAAGCAGTGGAGCAGGTTGATTAGAGAGTTTATCAAGTCTCTATGCTTTGAGACATTCAAAACTCCACTGGACAATGCCAAGAACAACCATTCCAGCAGGCCCTGCTTTCAGAGTTGGACTAGATGATCTCCAGAGTTCAATTCCAACCTCAGCTATTCTGTAATTTTAATTTTAAAATTTCATTTTTATGAAGTACAAATTTGGCAACTATAGCACATCTTACTAAATAAAAGCAGTTAGCCTAATGATTAGTTCAGAGTGGTTTAACTTGCAGCCCACAGTCCCAAGCCAGTGTGCTGGCTGTTCCAACTATCCTCTGGTCTATTTTTTTCCCCATGAGTGAGGGGATTATATAGTTTAGGCAACAAACAGCCAAAAATCACTGTACCCACCCTGCATGCTAGTGGTTAGGTAGAAGTGTGGAAAAATAACATGATGCGCTGGTGTTATGCAGCTAAGGATGCTCCATAAATCATGATTGCCCCAGCCATAAAGGTTATGGAAACTTTGGTGAATTGCTGGACTAGGATCTGGTGGACTGGATCCAGCCTGTAGCTCTGCTACTGGCCCAGAAGGTGACCTTGAACAAAAGATGCCTCTTCCGCAATGTGTGTGTCTGCATCAGGAAGACACAGGTAAGAAAGCTCACCTCTTCTCTAAACGCTTCAAGAGTTACAGACAAAAAGAGTATATGGAATTGTTATTTCAACTAACAAGCAGGAATATTTAACAAAATGAAAAAAGTTTTTTTGTAGGGAGGTCAAGTATCTTTCAAATTGCTTTTGTTTTGATGGCATTTTCCCATGAAAATGAGGAAGAACATTTCCTCCTCTGCCTCCCAAAGCTGTATCTAAAAAATCATAACTTCTTTATTTCACTGATACTTCTGAACATTTGGCTTTAGTAATTTATTAATCAAAAGATTGAGTTTAAACAAGGCTCCAGTTTGAAAGTAAATAAGGCTCTAAATGGAATTAAGTCTTCATTAGTTAATAGCAAATAAGAACAAAATGAACTAAAATTAATGTATGATTGCACAAGTTGTGTAAGTCACTGCTATATCCCCTTTGGCTGTTAGTCCTGTTTCCAATGCTTGTTATTCACTTTTGTTTGTTCCAGTAGGACTAATCTTTTGTCACAAGCATGTTCTTACTGAGAGATAATATCTGTACTTGAATCAGCAGCTCTAGCAATCCATTTGTAAGGAAGTTCCAATTGTTTAAGTAGAAGCATTAAAGAATGTCTCCTTTTCAGAATTCCAAAAAATCTTACTCATCACCTTGGAAAAAAAAAAAGCCAAACCTCTTCTATTTCCAAATCTCCTCTTTTTCATTAACACAGAACACAAGAGCACTACCATGCAATTTTCTGCTTGTGTCCTTAGAGCCTCTCACTCCCATTTTTAAAGGAATTCCATCTGAAACATCTCTGCCCAAAACATTCCATTTTAAGCTTACTCTTCCAATTGTTTGTGAGCAAAAGCAAATCCCTTATAAAATAGAGGATGGCAGCTACCTACTCCAATTTCAAAACTTAATTGATCACATAACCATTAGCATATGTTCAGCATCTCACAGAAAGAAGCCAGAAAACGTGTACAAAGTGCCAACTGGTGAGGCAAAGAACTGAAAAACAAACTTGCATCTGGAATTGATCTTGGTAAGAATTTCATAAGCAGACAAACAATACATGTAGCAGTGTAAAAAAAGTCAACATGAGACCTCTTCCCTTTTCTGAAGGGGGTACACTGACCACCAAAGCTGTTGAGTCTTTAGTTTTCTCAGACAGAGCTTAAGTTCTGTCCTCAATTTCACGTAAATCACCAGAAGCTTTTAAAAGCCATTCCCACTGGAGAATAACCGGAAAATTTTCTAACAAAAGTTGATTGGAAAATTGCAACTTGTTGCATTCTCAATGTGTATTTGAGGTTAGATACGCTACCTTGAAGGCTGGAGGTACAGAGAAACGAAATGATTATCCATTTAAACATTGGGTAAATCATGTTAAAACAAATGAAAACACCATTGGTAGCATGATGTTATTTATCAATTCCTGCTAAAACATGTAAGAATTCTAAAAAACACCCAGTAAGTGTTAAATCGTCCTAAAGGATTGTAATTCTGTTGTTTCCCTGGCTAAAGATTAAAATATTTAATCACTTCCCAGAGGCTTTATCTTGCCCAAGACCTGTGCCTGTGGTTTATTCTGATCATTGGCTTGGTTGGTTTTCTGATCCCTTTTTTGGGGGTAAGGACCATTGCAAATGAATTTGACTCCCCAGGGGCGAGTCTGGATTTGATGTTCCGCTGTTATCAGTCCCACTGCTCTTGCTCGCTTCCCGTAAATGTTAGTCTCCATATTTCTAGTTAACAAATACATTTCCCTTATCCTTACGGAAAGGAGTTTTCTATATTGAGTAGTCAGGGTGAGACTGGAGTGCTGTAGCTGCTCTGCATGAATTCCTTGGACAGATGTATTTCAGGCACGCTAAAATCAAAGAACTTGACTTAATGGATGTTACTTCTACAAGGCACTGTTGGAATTCGTATCATAGAAACCATAGATTTGTTTACATATACAGAAAGGAAAAAAGTGTTATAACTCCTATACTATTTAGTTCATAATCTATATGAATGCAGTTCACATCAATTTGGCTGCTTCTGATTCCAAACAGCCATATTGTAATTGCTTGGCAGACTACTACAGAGGACTTCAGAGAGATGCAAAACATGGTCTAAAATCAAAATAAAAGCCTGCATGTGTATTATAAAGCTGGGCTGTTTTTCTAAGGTTGTCAAACACTGAACAGCAGTCTTTGCTACTCAGGGTGAAATATTGCCCTGTTTAATTATACAAATCCTTGAAGTGGGGAAAATGTATCATGTTTGAGATCACAGATTCACCCCCACTTCAAAACACGTGCATTGTTTGTCTGCTTACAAAATTCTTACCAACTAAGAACAGTTCCACATACAAGTTTATATTTTTCAGCTCTTTGACACACCAGTCAGTACTTGGTACACTAAGATACAAGAGCCAAATTTTACAGCAATTGTGGGCCATTTAAGTACCTCCAGTACCCAGCTAAGAAATATCAATGGCATCATGACGATTTCTTGTTGTAACCTTTACTGTATTTCTTTTCTATCCACCTCCTCCCAGATGGTAAAGCATCAGTGCAGATATACCATTACTATGTTTGCCTTCACTAATTTCAAACTTTTGGTCATTTTTCTTCTCTACAAGAAGAGCACTAAGAGCTGAGCAAAAAGCAGTGTGTAGTAATAAAAACAAGGAATAGAAACATGAAAACATAGATAATACTTCATTAGCCAACTCACAAGCTGCATATTCTTGCAACTCCTAGATTCGTCTCCTAATTTGAGGCCCAAAACTTTGCTTACCCTCTTAGAAGAGCACTCTGATTGAGCACTCAAATTTTGAGCCTGATGACTAAGACCTATTATTCAATCACATGCATCCAGTAAGAATGGTGTATAGCAGAACTCATTACAGCTTCTACACTTGTGGGACCATTTATGAAGTTGGTATTTTGTAGGCAGAAAGGAACTGAAAATGGTTCAAGTGGCCGGAAGCAATAAATGTTCCTGAAGCTTGCCATTTTCATGCAAAATCTTCAGTAGGTAAAATACGAATAAATACATGTTATCTGTCCTTCCACATGCCAAAAGTACAGGCTCCATTTTCAAACATGCATTATTACTTTTTATCAAGCACAAAGCATTAAAAAAAATGTATTTTTCAAAGCTGTTGGAAAGTCAGAACTTTCTAGTTTTTTTTTCTGGTTTTTTTTGTTCCCTTTTTTTTTTAAACTAAATACTTTTAAAATCCTTCTTTTTTCATCAATTTGAAAGGCAAAAAAGATTATCATCTTCAAGGCTGTGACATCTCACTGGAAAAGCTGTTATGCTTATAATTGCAATAGTCTATCTCTGGCTTGATTTCTGATTCTTCTAATGATAGATATGGCTTTATTAACTTTAGATACCAATGCAAATCCACAACTAATGTACTGTATAATCAAATGATGCTTTTCCACAAACACAAAGGCAAAGAAAAAAACAACTGTCTGAAAACATTAAGTGACAAGATTTATAATACTTCTGCAGGATTCTTAAGCATGATACAATTGAGCATTTATTCAATCCTTCACTTATTGTAATATATAAGAGCAGAGGGGAAAGAGTATTCCTTGCCAACTGGCAAACTAGCAGCACTGCAACCACTAACAGGGTGATCATTTTTCTTTTAGCTTGCACAGTACTACAAATCAGGCTCTACGAGTCGCCTATTTCTTCCACAGGAAAACACAAAATTATTCCAATATTACAAATAAAACAAAACGCCCATAAACCAGAAAAAGAGTTACAAATAAAACACCTCCCTCTCTCCACTCAAGCTATTCTGGTCCCTCTAAACCAAAGTCATCTTCAAAACCACCGTTTATATTAGTCAAATATCCTCCTTCTCCACGGCCCAGTTATCCTGGTCTTATTGAGAAGGAACAAATACTCCCTGGGTTTGTATTCTTCCAAATGAGCTTCTTGTCTGAGAAGCTGAGGGTTTCAGGCATTTACACACAAGCATAGCATTCTGTAAAAAACATGCAAGAGACATAACACTGCCCTGAAAAATCTTCTAATCTAATTCTGGTTGCTACACAAGTAAATAATAATAATGAGTAAGAACTGCTGTGTAACACCAAGGGCTTACTTTGTTCAACTTCAGAGTACGCAACTAGAGCAACAAATAAATAAATTTTAGAGTAGTAATGCTTCCTAAGTCTACCATCAGAAAAAGACTTCTCAATTTTCAAGGAAAAAAAAAAAACAGATTACTTGTTACAGTCAGATTACAGAAGTTTAAATACTTGAAGCAAACTACAAGACCAATTTTTGCAATAAAACAATTGTTTACATTTCATTTCTTGTTACATTTGTAACAAGATATTAACTGCTCTTTTTTCATAGGTCAAATTTTGTTTGTTTGTTTCTAAAAAGAGCTGTAGTACTTTCCAACAGTTCTCATGCATATCTGATACACGCACACAACAAAGTGCATTTGATTATGCTTTCAACAGTATTTACTATTCAGTTCCAGCGCTGTGAGCAAAATGTTTCCACTGCAACTGGTTTACTCTCCTTTTAATTAAAAGGTAGACTGCATAGTTAATGTATAAAAATAATTAGGATATTAATTACACTCAGTGCAGCAACATTTAATCTCTCCTGTCACAACCATATGGCGAGACAATTTTAAAACATGTTGTAACACGAGTCTTAGGTGTTGAAAGACATTCAGGCTCAGTCTTACAAAAGCATTTATGTGCAGGAGCATAAAACAAATTCCCCACCGATAATCCTTTAGAGCCAGGTGTGCACTCCAAGTTTCCAAAGGTATCCACTCTCTGCAGGGATCAGAACTCAGACCCATGCACCACGATAACGCTCTCTAACACGCTCTGCTTCTGGCCTTGTGAGTTCAAGGTTTACAGAGCATCTCTCCCACCCATCTCCTTCCTCTCCATTCCAAAGCCCTGATGGTCAACACAAGACGTGTGGACTTTATGTCTCTCTGGCTATAGGTAGATCATCACCCAAGTTCCAGCAGAGCTGGCGCTCTGAATTCAGTTTCTCAGATCACCAGCTCTTCTAGCTACAGCCACAATGCTACTTTGGTAGATCACTGTGAAATTGCAAAGAGGACCTATGTGCACAAGAACGACATGGTTGGAGGTACCTGGAGAGTCCTACTGCTAGGAAAGGAGTCCTTGCAGATAAGGATTCTTTGCTAAGAAGGCAGCATATTAAATTGACTTGTCTTATGGTTCACTTGTGGCATTGAGTGCATCAAAGAAAAGTTATTAGAATTTCTGTTCAGGGCATCATTCAGTGATGCGTCTCTTTTAATCACATTTTCTAAAGAGTTCTTTGAGTCTAATTTACAACCCTGTCACCATATGGAATGAGTATTTCACAACAAAAACGAAAATCCTTTTAAAATTCAATTCCTTTAACAACAGACTGCTTCTTTAATAACCACCAAGAGAACACTGTGATGGTACAGATACTAAAAGAAGTCATAATGTTTTAGAAGCACCTTCTTCAGACAAGACACAAAATACTATTATTTGAGACTTCTCCCACTTCAGACAGGAAAAGCGACCTACACACAAGCTAACCCAAATATCTCTTTAGTGTATTAAGAAGAAATCAGCTCAGTTTTAGTAACACCATCACTAAAAAAATGTAACAGAACCATTATAAGCAAAAGCTTAACCCCCCCAAAGAGCGGGCTGTAACAAATCCTATTTGGAGGTACAAGAAGACACTGCTGAGCTGGTTCAGATCCAGCTCTGAAGTCGTTACATCCAGTCAAGCAGTATCTCCACATTTGGCACTTTACACTTTGTTTGAAATCAACTTTCAACAAGATGAGAGCATGAAAACATCCATCAGTGTCTCGGCCATAGGCTGAACTTATTTAGTGTTGCAGCCAACTCTGCAAGGTGATCTACTCACACACCAGGAAGGTGATAGAATTTATGACTAGCCGAAAGACCACGGTAAGAAAAATCCTTCTGTTGGTTCTACCTTACATAATACAGACTGGCAGTAATGGTGGCAGGCAGCACTTTTCACTGCAGTGACTTCTTGAAAGCTTTGCCATTGAATTTTTATTTTATTATAACAAAGTTCATTACATGAAGAGTGTGCACTATGCTAGAGAAAGAATTATAGGCTCTTCAGACAGATAAAACATTGTGCAGTGTGGAAGAGCTGACTATACCAAAGCTTTTTAGACATTTTATTTTGCTTTTTTTCTGATAGGCAAGGAAAAGATGACCATAAAATGACAGCTTCCATGGTATAATGTAATTTGAACATAGTAAAGCAAATCAAGACTAACCAAAAGATAACAAGCTCAAGAATTCAAAGAAAAATATCAGATGTTGTTATTTGTTTCAAGACAATTTTAAGAAAGAATGATTAGCACTTGACAGCCTGTAAGCCACGTAAGCAATGTAAAATCCGCAGGTTTTTACTTCTTAACACATTATATAGAATTACCTTAACAGAAGTTCTTTGGGTAGTTTCTTGTTAATAAGGGCTTCATCATTATTTGAGAAAACCTAAAAGCAGAAAGAAAAAAACATCATTTAGAAAGACCAAGAAGAAAAACAGCTTTTAGAGTCTTTTCACCTTCTACTTGGGTGCTTAATTATTTGAAATCACTGTTAATGTCAAGTTTTCAACATGTCAGTTGGCAATACTATAAAATTATTTCAATATACAAAAGAGGGCCACACCCACATATACACCTGCTCTTTCCTAGTGCCAAGATTTAGCTGCACAGACTGTTAAGCAATTTAATAACTATTAAGCAATCAGAAGCCACATTTACATCCCATAAAGTAGTATTTTAGGCAGTAGTGAAACTTCTGGAAATAGCAAGACCTATACAAACATGCACTAGTTGCATAGTCCTAAAACCATCCCGTTACAGAGAACAAACGCAACACTTCGCAGTTATTCTGGTCCCTTCCTTCACCATCCACAGGGTAAATACTTTAAGGTATGTTAATATGGATAAAATATAACAATCTAAAGATTTAAAGGATTTACTGCCACAGACATGACAGCAACTGCTGTATAAGCAAGGGAAGCACCTCCAGAAATGCTGCAAGACAACCTGAAAATACCTCTCACCCAGAACTTAGTATTACTAAAATATCTCTTAGGAAAGAGAAAGTGGAGAGTGGAGACTAAAAGAAAATGCCTAAGGAAAACACAGGAAAAACTATGACTATATAGGAAAGTGTTTCCACTAAAGGAGAAAAAGACCATTCAACAGATAAATAGAAAAACTAAACACAGGTGAGATTGACCAGACTTACTGTAAATATTGACGTTTGAGAAATTATGGGAGAGGAACACAGCAATAAACAAAACTGAAGGTCAATCAGAATTTAAGGAACCATGGCATAGACTGGAGGAAGTCAGAGCCACAAGCAATCACTTCTCTTGTAAAAAGGTGACTTTATGGAGCCCATTTGCGGTCCACATTACTAGAAACAAAAGCTAGAAAGAGGGATCCAAAATAACCAAGAGCTTTCTGAGTGCTGAAAGGCAAATACAAAAACCACACAAGACAGGAACATGAAAAACAACTGTAAGAAATCTTTCCCCTGTCCTTCACTGAGAATGTGCTGTTCCTTACTCAAGCATCAGGGTATTATTACACCTTGTCCCTCCTACCATCACCACATATCATCTATTTGCTTTGCTTCTTGGTTAAAAAAAAAAAAAAAAAGCAAAGAAAAAAGGAGACAAAAACCATGAGGTGGGTATACAATAATAAAACATAATAATTGAGGATACCATGGATGAAGAAATAATATTTCTTCTTTCTTTGCTTTTGCATTTGGTAGCACATTTGACTGCATCTCAAACTCTAGAGAAGTGTGGGTTTAACAGTACAAAAACCCAAAACACAACAGACAAATCTAAGCACAAGGAAAAGGACAGCTGAGACTGAACATATGTAATGTCAAATCCAAAAAGAATAATCCCCCTGATTTGCTTCCCCTTCCATATTATTAAACATATTAATTGCCACTAGTCCTAGAACATAACTCCTTGGTACACCACAGCCAGCTCGCCACCATCACCAGTACCACGTACGATCTCTTCTGGTCTAACACTAAGTGATGAAACTCTCCTGTCTTCACCTTAACTACTGAGTTGGAGAAATCTCTCCTGTGTGAGTTGAGCCTAAGTGTGGCAAAGAACCATAACAGACTCAAAAAAGGTCATTCTTCTCTACAGAGAAACAAAGGAATATTCATTCCGGTTTATTATGCTTATTTAGAATTTCCCTTCAACTACTATTTCAAGATCAAAATAAGATTATATTACTAATTGTGGTGACAGTCCTTAGGTTTTTTTTAATGATGCAATTTCAGTTGTCATTCAGTTCTCTACTGAAGAGGACTATTTTCTTCACAGATGAAACAGTTTTGTTAGCAGCTCAGCCATTATGGCTCAGTTCCACAGAGATATTTATGTATCTAATTTCCACTGAAATCAGAGTAGACAAGGACTTTCAAACTGTCAGCTTTTCAAATCAGAAGTTATTAAAAACCAGACTCTCAAAAATATTACCTCAAAAATAGCCTTGCCTAGTAGCGTCCTACTGCTTCATCACAGCTAAACAGAGAGTTGGGAAAGATGGAAGATGAAGTCTCAGAGACCTCAAAGAACCTCAGCCAAAAGAGAAGACATCTATACCAAAACCAAGGCTGAAGGATTTATCAAGCCAGGAATAAATCCCAATGTTGTGTCATTGTCACCAAAGCAGATAGTAGTTTGGAATTAATTCCATACATTTCCCTTCTCCTACGGCTGGCAGAGCAAACATTCTAGTTAAGTTGTAAATACTGCTGTATGTAAAAAGCATCAAGTCTTCCAGGTTTTCACTGGCAAGAACAGTATTTATTTAGTATTATTTATGCAGTAATAGGCATCATAAGAACAAGATGTTTTAAAGGAAAATCCTGACAAAGTTTTACTCGTTTCCCCCGGTGTGGAGATTTTTGTTACCAAATGCAAGCCCACCAGCTTGCTGCTCATCTCAGCAGAAACACCTAATTTTTGCCTGTGCAATTCAATTTCCCCTTCACCTTGCTACTGAAACTGCCTCCTGCTCTAGTGGCAGGAAAACCAGCAGATGATCTTTGCTACCCAGAGCAGTTCACGGGCACACAGAAGCCATGAATGGCATCCTAAAACACACTCTAAATACAACAGAAAAATAGAGGATGAGAGAAAACCATCTTCCTTTGCTATAAATTTTGGATCATCTCACATGTTGCACTATAGAGCGCTCTGGAATGGTCAGAGCATTGCTGCTGGCTAGCACTTCCTCCAGAAATGTACAATTAATGCATTAGGCAGGCAGACAGGCAGACTCATTTAACACCAGGCAAGCAGCAAAATGTAACCGTATCCAGGCAACAACAGGAGTGTCAGACAGGCAAAGGGATACGCGCTTCCAACAGAACTGAAATAAGTGGTACCAAAGACACAACAGCTGACGGCACGGGGCTGGGGTTAAATTAGAATCCATGGCAAAGCTCTCTGTACAATCGATAAAATTACGACACACCGAAGTGAACCTTGAAAGGCAATCCCATCTCGAAACAAGCTTGTCTACTGCAGGGACAGACTGGCAAAGTCTTTTATTTCAACACGCAGACACTATCTGCCCTCCAGGCTCTCATGCCTATGCTCCAGCTGCTCACCGTGCTCCAGTGACTTTGTGCACTTTAAAATCCCAGCCACACTGGCCTGTTGTGGTCGCTAAGCTCTTTTTTCCTTGAATATCGTCTACCAGAGCCCCAGGCATTGTCTTCAGTAAGCTTCTAACCTCCTCCTTGCTACCAGACACCCACTGGATCTTTTGCTCTGGTCTTTTCTCAGGATCTTCTCTTTTCCAGCACTGTGACAAACTTCCTGATCAAAAGCAACTAACGCTCATATGAAAGCCTTTTGTTCTTAACCATTGTTTTAAACAGTTAATGCTCATCTGCACAGAACGAGATCAAATAGATTCAAGAACACCTCTCTGCCTTTCTATAATGCCTTCCAGTGACCTAGGGTTGCCTATAAGGGACATATTGCTTTTAAAGTTTCCCCAAGTGCCGGGCTTTATTATAAAGCCCGGCAGGTAGAAGCAGCTGGCCACACTGCCCACTTGGCTGCTGGGTTTTCTTCCAGAAGAGCCACCATTCTTGTTTTGCCAGCACTGGTCTTCACACCACATCATTCACATTTTACTGGAGGGCATCAGTCTGGCTCTGCAAGGCCCTGTTCTCACTGGGTGACAGATCAAGGTCATTTGTGAACTTCAGAGATGATGCCCATAGCTGTACAACTCCACCTTGAAGCCTTTGCGAGTCATCAGCTTCTTGGCGCGGAGCAGGAGGTACTTGGAGGCTACCTTGTCTGCTCTCTCAAGCACACCAGCTCATTCTTAGTTGGCCAAATAGCCCCCATCACCCTTTCCTCATGTGTTTTTCAGGAGGGCAGTCGCCTACTGCCAACAACATATCTGGAAATCACCAATCAAGCCTTTTCAAGAGCATGGCTTAATTTCTGCAAGCAGCTGAGCTACCCATCGTTAAACACAAAACTTAACCTCATCTCCTACAAAGTCAGGGAGACAGCAATCCTCTGAACCAGCCCCACATATTAAGCAGACTTCCACATGCTGCTGTCTCACCAGCACTGCTACTTAAGGTGCTATGACACAGATTCATTTCAACATTTCATTCACTGTGAATTCTGAGACAAAACAAAGGGGCACAGAACAAGCTCAAATTAGGTAAATTTTCCATACTATGTCAAGACTTCAGACTGACTGTGATAGTTCCTACTTTAACCTGCTAAATATTACAAAGGAGATATCCCATGGTTTGCAGAATCAGCAATTGACCTAGTAACCTGCAGGCCTAAAATTCAGTCGAAAGATAGCTTTTTATCAATACCTGCTATCATGTATCTGATGTTTGGCAGCCTGCGTGACAGAAAACATCAGGTTCAACCTAATACCTAACCAAAAGAAACGGGCATCATGCTATTATTTGCAAAAAAACAGGTTTGCAAGTTCTGCTTCCTCCACATTACTCTGAGATAGGAGCTTCATGGAAGACTCACTGTCCATTCAGGTTATGATCCACTTCATTCACACTTTGTCTTTTAAAGCATCTTGTTCTAACCACTACAGGAGATGGCAAAACAAACCTGAATCACATGGGAAAATAAACTACCCCTTACTAATCTTTCGTGACTAGAGAGTGGTTCAGCTTAGGGGAAAAAAAAAAGTCCAACTACTGTTTAAGCACCAAGAAATCTGGAAAAAGCTGTTAATTGTATCCCTGTATATTCCGTAAACATGCACAAAGAGACAGCTGAAAAAACACACTTGACAAAGTTGTCCTCAAAACATGTTAGTCATATATGATTGGTAATTTTTTTTTTAAGAAACACTGAAGAAAAGTTGATGACTGAATATTTCCTTCTTCAGCTATTTATCCATTATTCCTTTCTTAAGATTATGCACTTCCAAATAAAACCAGTGCATGATGAAGCATTTAGACATTATTCCTAAAACCAAAATGAAGCATTCAATTAACAGTCAAATCTACAAATCACTTTGAAGTGGAACATGGGGAAAACCATATTACCTACTTTATGGGCTCAGAGGTCAACAGACCTGTGGCAGAAAATTAAAATCAGAGGGATGAAGCAGTTGTTGACTGTAGCCCAACCCAAGGGTAGATTATGCATCGTGCAGATTTTGTGCTTTTTCTTGGCTAGGTAAATAACAAATCCTTCCTTCAGTATCAAGCAGAGACTCAAATGCCATTTGCAAAAGCCTATGTTCAAAATGCCTGAGAAAGGTACTTTCCTTTGACCGCTCAAGTTCCTTTGAGACTCTAAGCAGAAATACCGCAATAGATTCTAAGGCAGCTTCCAGCACAACATTCACAGGTGCCGTGAGCTCAAATCATCACAAAAATAACACACATGGTTTCACACAGGCTTGCAGAATCATGCTATAAAATACACATTCCGAGGCATTCAGAGCATGATATGTTCCTGAAAAAATCAGTCCAAAAGTTGGTGTCCGCTTGTTTTAATGCGGCAATATTCAATTAGGGACAGCCATTCAGTCGCAGCCATCCAAGTTTAATACACTCAGATTCCGCAGAGCCCTTAGGAGTACACCTTTCAAAACTTCTCTGAAGCCTCCCTCCTGCATAGAGGGGTTTTTTTTATTGCCATACACATGGCTAAGTTTTATTCCCAGTCACCAACATTAGCATACAAACTAACACACTGATGGCATGACAATGGAGACCTGGAATCCTTCCAGAGCGTGCACAGAGAGACTCTTCTGCGGATCCATTTCCCCAGGAGTTTGCACCATTCTAATCTAGACTGACACAGTCCTCCTACCAGTCACGCAATCCCACATCCAGGATGGCAGTTATTTTTCTTGCCGTACTTAAACTGGAAATGAAATTACATCTAAGTCCTGATTGCATGGTTGAAGCATAATCCCTTCTTCAAAGCACCAGCAAAACAAAAATTTTGAGTACTTGTTCCCTCCCAACACAACTGCTCTTCAAAAAAAAAAATAAATTTGAGACTCAAAAGGTATAGTTCATTACAGAAATGACTCTATAGTTACTACAAAGCCATTTCAAAGCAGAGCTTGATCTGCATTATAAACACCGTGTCGGAACGGATGTTTCCCCCAGTACTGAGCATGAAATCTTCATTACAAAGAGCAAACCTCCACAAGGCAATCTCCCCAGAGTATGAACCAGAAAAAAAGATGGCATTAAATCTGTGTTGCAGCTGCACATGCCATATATGTAGTGTATAATTAATAAAAGCTTCCAGTTATGAGGTGAAATTAGGTACCTTCTCATGATTGCAAGCAGCAATTATAACTGACTTCAAAGGAAACAGCATCATAGTAGCATTTCCAAAACATCTTTTTCAAACTGTTCTAAGAAAGGTAAGAGGTTGAGATTTAGAAGAGAAACTGGACACTCAGTTGTCAGCATTTGCCAAAGTTTATGGCTCTTGAATTTCTGCAGAATAAGCTGGATACTTTTACTTTAGAGGTAGATTATGGAACATTTTCAGAACTACAAGGAGGCTCAGACATTTTGTCCCTTAATATTTAGATTACCACAAAACATCAAGTCACAATATGGAAATGCCTTTACTCTGTGAAGCTCTGACCTCAATTTCAACCTCTGAAGACAGGCAAGCTTGACTTAGTAGCAGAGTTTCTCATTTATGCAGATTTGATGATGTCTTGTCTCCTTATTGATCTAAATTTACAGAACTTACTGGTTAACCAGTTGGACAGCAATCAAATCCAATGAAAACACAGTTTACTATTTCCTCCTGCCTGAAGGAGGACACAGGAAATCACTGGGATAGAAAAAGAGAGTATACCACAAAGTATGGCCAATATTATAAGGGTAGCAGCTTGATACCAAATTTTAAAGTACTTTCTTATGGGCCACACAGCAGCAGCTTGTGGTTCTGAGCAGTCATAAATGCACAAGCCCAGAAAAGGGCACATTTCCAGTTCTAGCCCTCCTCTAGCACAAGTGCAGTGGTTTCCTCAATGCAAAGATAACAACCCAGAGGGAATCACTCAAGAGATCAGCTGTAGTTGACTGTATCAGCTGCAGTACCCTTGTATTTTAAACAATGAACATTTCCATTACCTCTTTGTGCCCAGCAGCAATTATTTTAGTCCATTTAAAGGCTTAAATTCACACTGTAGTTTTGCTTGGGGTATTTAGGAGAGGGACACACAGGTGGAGATAGTAGGGAGGTCACTGGAGTCAGCAAGAATTATGCATCACCTGTGCTTGCTCTTTCCCGAACACATAGATAACAAATCCCTCCTTAGGTGTCAGACAGTCAAATGCAATTTGCAATAGCCTAAGTTGAAAACACCTGAGAAAGGTACTTCCCTTTGACCACTCAAGCAACCTGGAGAGTCTACACAGACATATTGAAATAGAATCTAAGGCAGCTTCCACCACCTCATTCATAAGGGCTGTACTAAAATTAAAACTAATCTCATCACAAAAATAATCCATTTAGTTTCGCGCAGTCTTGTAGAATTGCATATATACACAGAATTTCAGATATTCATAGCACAGTACATATTCTGAGCAGTTACTGAGATAAATGCTTGATATTATGAACTACTACTAAATAAACATCTTCAATCTCAAGAACAACTAGTTTAAACTTGGATAGACACATACAAGTAATTACTTGATCCTGAAAAATAAACACGGTACTGTCACACACCAGCACACTGTGAATGTTACATCCATCATTATACTCTTTTAACACCTTATACGCACCTTGTTCTGTTGTAACAATGGAAAAAGACTTCCTGCACTTTTAAGAATGTAAATTTGACTTTCAGTCTTTAGAAATTACTGCGTTTACCATCTTCCTTCTCAGAAACTTCAGTTAGAATATCCCACCCTCTGTTAAAACTTCAAGCAGGAATGTTGTTTTGTAAAAGCTCTGACAGCTCAACTCTAACCCTACCGCATTCAAATCAAGTCACACAAATGCCATAGCTCAAGTATGATCAGAAATTGCAACTGGTTTTGCATTGTGCTAAAGCATAAAGAAAAAACAATTAATAAATTTATGGAGTATATGAACCACCTTCCTGAAATGGTTCTTAGAAAGAACACAAGTGAATGTTGGGGCTATTGTCTGAACAAGCTGTAGGCTACTGTCCTAACTGAGAGGAAGAACTCTTTGGTTTCACAGTTTCATCTGGTTTCATCTGACTATATTCCATTTATGTGTATTTCTGACTCAGTAGAAATCCTACCAGAACTATTACACAGAATATGCATGGAATAAAATATCTGAAAAATATGAAAATAGTTTTTAAAATGATGCTATTTCATCCTTTTCTTATCAGCTGTCAAGCGCAACAAAGAAGCTGCCTGATAGAAGAATCTGCACCACAGTAAGGCAGGTACAATTTCTGAGATTTTACCCGCGCAGTTACGGCAACAATTCTGTGCTTCTTTGCAGATTCTACGTCTGCAGAGTTTAGACGTTGGGAATGTCAAAGTGGACCATGAAGGAAAGTTCCATACCTGGAGTCTGGTAAATGTAAAGTGTTTACTTACATAGTGAAACAGTTTATAAACATTTTGTTTGCTGTTTTTCAGCCTGTAATTTTTCCTGAGTTTAGAACATGAGATACATCCATTTTATTCAATTGACTTCTAAGATACCAGATCTTCTCCGAAGTGGAGTAAGACGTGTAACTGAATACTAATGTGAAGTAGGATACGTCATTAAGTCACATCTTAATCACTTCAACACTACACCATCCGCAGCCTCATTCACTGATGTTTACTCCTCCTTGTAGCAACAAACACATTGTAAAACCTTTGCAACGAAACGCGACACAATTCTACACAGAATCGCACTCCAATCCTACGTGGCCTAGCCTTGTTTTTATCTCACCTCATATTTTAGCTTTCGAAGTTGTTTTACTTAGGTTCAAAACATATAGGCTAGAATCAGGAAGTAACAGAAGGCAAAGTGGAGGAGAAGAAAGAGAAGGAGCGTGAACAAGCCTTCACGCAAGGGAAGAAAAGTTACAGCACCACAGAGGTACGCTCCTTCCCTCTGTGAGGCTGAGCACTCCCTCTCTAGAACTCACTACAGGAAACCTACTATCACTACACACATAAATCTACACATAAAGTGATTTTCTGCCTTAAAACACTGCATTTCCGCACAGCAACTGTGCCTTCCTCCTGTATACAACTATGACAGTGAAGCAGTAAGGCATCAGATGCTGAAGCTGTAGCTGAAAACAGACATCATACCAACACCCTTTCCAATCTCCCTCTCACAGACATCGTGCTGTGGTGTACACACAGGGCAGCACATCCCCACGGAGCAAACCTCAACTGCTCTTCCTCCTTCAGTGCACCCTCCATGCACATACATGCTCCGTGACACATCATCTCTACCAAGAGATGCAACAGACCTCACGCACACATGCCACAAACCCATTATAAACGCACCTGCACATATACATTAAGCCATCACAGCTATGCACACTTACACGTAGAAGCAACTGCCACCCTCACCATGCACACAAAATATCATACCCCCTATCTACCACGCACATACAAAAGCCCAGATGATCCTTGCCACACCCACAGCGTACATGCCTATAAAAACATCCACATTACGCCACACCCAGTATTCACTATATATACACAGAAACACAAGCCCGTACCAGACAGCGCTGCACAGGCACAGCCACAGACACAGGTCACGTCCACGCACGCACAGTCACACCTCTGTTCTAACACAGACACACACATATTCGAAGCTCAAATCACAGCAGACAGACACGCTGGCGGAGGGGCAATATTACACTCACATCCTACCGTCCATCTGCCCTACGCACACAACCCCGGCCACACCCTGGTTTACTGCACACGCTGCAGCACCCCACAAGGGCAGCACCCCACAAGGGCAGCACCCCACAAGGGCAGCACCCCATGCATCCCCGCTCTAACACCCCACACCTGCTCTCACACTAGCGTACTCCCCGCGTTTTACAGGGGACCCTCTCACACGCCGGCTGCTTTAGGCACCCCGACAGACACCATCCCTCCTGTCTTACACAGGGGGAACCCCACACCCTGACCCCCCGCCCTACACCCCGGCACACTCCAGCCATGGCTGCTCCGGCCTTGTGGAGCGAGGCGAGGCACCCGCCACACCTCACCCACAGACGTGCCCTCTCCCCGCCCGGGCGAGGGACAACGCAGCCCACCTGCGCTGGACAGACAGACAGACAGACGAACGGACGCACGGACACCGTCTCTCCTCCCTGGCGTTACAACCTCAGCCCCCCCCGCCTCCCCTGCCCGCCAAGCGCGGACGTTACGCGGCCTCCACCCTCCCCTCAAGGGGAACGACCCTCCCCTCAGGGCGAGGGGCCCACCTCTGCCGCCCAGCCCGGCCCCGCCGCCACCTGCTCGCCCCGCCTCGCCGCCGCTCCCCCCCCGGGGCCCCGAACGGCCGGGTCAACCCCCGAAAGCCCGGTTAGGGCGGCGGGGAAGGCCGAGCCGAGCCGGGCCGGGCCGAGCCGCAATCTCACCCTGGCAGAGGCGCGGCGGCGAGGCCGGTTGTCCTGGAGACGCGGAGCCCCGAAGAGGGCGCCAGGTGCAACGCCTGCGCGCGCCGCCGCTCGCCGGGGCCGGGCCGGGGACGGGCCGCCGCCGCCCCACGTGACCTGCGCTGTGGGCCGGGCCGCCCCGTCCCCGCCCTCCCGCCTTCCCGCCTCAGGTGGGCCCTGAGGGGAGGGACATGGCGGCTCCCCGCGGTGGGAAGGCGCTGGTGGATCTCCCCGCTCGGCCCAGTAGCCTGTGTGCTGAGAGGCGGGGAAGCGGCAGGCCCGCCTGCCCGCTGTCCTGAAGCTGTGGTGGGTGTTGCTGGCGCAGGTGTAGCTGCTCTCCTTCAGCTTGCAGCAGAGGGACGGCTGGCGACACGTTCGCTCCGAGGTACTGCCTTGTAAAGGAGCGTTTGCTGCTTGGAAATAGTTGCTCCTTGTAGAGGAGGTTGGAGCCAGGTGGGGTCGGGCTGTTCTTCCAAGGAACAAGCGACAGGACAAGAGGAAGTGGCCTCAAGTTGCGCCAGAGGAGGGTTAGGTTGGATATAATAGAAAATGTCTTCCCCACAGGAGTTGTCACTGCCAGGCCCAGGCTGGGCAGGGCAGTGGTGGAGTCCCCATCCCCAGAGGGGTTTCCAAGCCGTGGAGATGCGGTGCTGAGGCCCAGGGGTTAGTGGTGCTCTGGCAGTGCTGGGGGAATGGTTGGACTTGATCTAAAGGTCTTTTCCATCCAAAACAATTCTATGATTCTAAACTGGAGGGGCTGTGACCAGAGCGCAGTCATTTCTGTTGCCACCACAAATGTAGATAACTGGGGATGATGACACCCTAAATTGCCACAGAGAAATCCACAAAAGCTTGCCTGTCAGAGAGCCAAGCGCCTTAAAGCGAGGCATGCTGTCAGTAAGGGTATGACTTGTTTCTGCGAATGCTTTCTGCATAAAACCACTCAAAGCCAAATACAATATTGTTAATAGCACACTTACATCTCTTCAGGAGTCACAATACCACAGAACCTGAGGAGATAGGAAAAACTGGAGAGAAAATGTTATCCCAGCAGGTATTGTTTTCTGTTGATTCAGTCTTTCAGATTTCTAGGAAAGATAAACGGTCATCGTAGTATAACAGGAGTTTGCTATTTGGAATGAGCTGTGTTCATTCCTTTAAGGAATGAAACATTCTGGTTTGATTAACAGTAAAAAATAGTTTCTTACGAAAGTGTCCTTTCTTAGAACCCACACGGAAATAGTTGGTACACGCACATACCATTTATTGGCATACCTCTGACTCTACTGTCTTATACTCTCCAGATTTTGGAGAATGACCCGGTTCGTACAGTTGATCTGCTTTGTATAGTAGGGAGGAAAGCCTCAGAAATGTGAAATATGTATAAACAATTTAGATATGTTCAGCTGAATTGCAGAAGGCCCAGACTAGTAGCTTCTAAAATCTATTGGTTCACATTAAAAAAAAAAGTTGTTATCACCTGATATTTTTTTTTAGTTCAGTGCAAATCTCTGGTCTGTATTCTAAAGATACTGACTGATTTTCCTATCACTAGAGTCAAAAGAAAGACATGTAGGGAGCTAGAATTAGTTTGAGTCACAGCAACCTAAAGAAAATTTTAAAAATACCGGATTTTGCAAAAAGAAGGATGTTTGCAAAATAATAATCATGTTTGATGGAGAGGAGTTGAGGATAACTAGGCCACTTAGGACCTGTTTGCATGAGGGAGGCAGAGAGCTGCCATAGAAGTTCCTCCGTATCCCTCTCTAGAATTGCCTCTCTAGGTCCTTCTTCTAACACGGTACATTTGGAGTGCGTTTCAGAGCACGCTTTCATTTGCCATGCGGAAGGATTTCTGCAAAGGTGTTTTTAATTGAATTTCTTGTTTAAGTAAGAAGTGTTGAAATTTCTAGGTTAAGTAAGAAGCATTGAAATTTCTTATCAAGTTTGCCCTTAGAAGGTATTTGTTTGCGAAAACTAGTTAGGCAAAAGTTTGGAAAGTTGACTTATGTTCCTGACAAGGACATAGTACCTCAGTTTTGCTAGTGTTCCATCCATCTATCAACAGTACCTAGATACAGATAAACTCTGCAGGCGGCACAGACTGGTGGCAGTAGTTGGACGGTGTATGGCTTCCTCAGTAGCCCGGTATATTTGACTTAAGAGCTATGTTCAAAAGGCCTGAAGTTAAAATTAGAGGAATAGAGTCATTGTAGTAAGATCTGTGTGGTTGCAACTAAAAAGAAATCTTAGGTTCACAAATAGAGTGGTATCTTACTGCCTTTCCTAATCTTCTGCCTGTGTCCAAGTAAATTTCGATAAAACTCACTGTTTAGTACTTCTTTGAATTAGTTCCCATTTGTTGCATTCATGTGAAACGTACCAGGATGACAGAAGCAGTGATGGAACAGGATACGCTTTACAAACTCTGGTGAAATCCGTTGCTGATATCATACACTCTGCTGCTGTGCTTTTTCAGTTACAGGTGCTTGTCAGCCACTTGCTAAAAGACACAGATGTGGACTCTTGAAATATATTTTTGCAAATATTTTTGCTTGAACTTTGTGTTTTGGGGAAATACATGTATGTTTATTTGCGTGAGAATACTAGGCAATTTTCAGATTGTTGCACTCAAAATGACTGATAAAGTTTAGTAGACCTGATCTGAGTTTCGATTAAGTGTGTGGTAGCATTCAACAATTCTGCAGTTTGAAAATGATGTTTGATAAACCCGTTGTACGCTGTACATTGTGTTGCGGAATTTTCTGATAGTATTAGTTTGCAACTGTGAAATAAAAGCCCTTTAATGTAGCTAGCTGTTGGTCAGGTAGGCTAAAAATCATTATATCTGTGTTGTCTTAGCAGGTAGAAGTCTGACTGGCGATTTATTGGATTAAAAAAGCAGAGGAGAAGATAAATCCTAGAATTTGAAATGAAGAATGAAAATTATTGTGGTCAAATGCCTTGGCAGCGCATCTGCTTTCTCTAAACTTGGAATACATGCTGCTGCTTTAGCAGGACAGATATTTCATGCCTCTGCCATTTCCATTATCATATATTTCTTAAATGTCAAAAATGTGCTTGATTCTTTGAAACAGGAAACATTGTGAAACACTGGACTCTGGATTAGACTTAAGTGCAGAGAGGGCCTTCTCATCTGGCTCGCCAACAGAAGGTTGGAGTGCAGCAGGGAACTTAGGTGAAGAGATAGCAGATACTTATTTTATACAGTCTTCTGGGAGGTTTCAGTGGTAATTCCTTCCCAAATTACCACTTTGAACTGGACGCTTTGGGTTTGGTTTGTTTGTATTCAGTTGCTCAGGGCTCTGAGCAACATGCTCCAGTTGCAGATGTCCCTGTCCCCTGCAGCAGGGTTGGACTAGATGACCTTGAAAGGTCCCTTCCAACCCAAAGCAGTCTATGATTCTGTAAATAATAATGTTATCAGGATGATCTTTAGTGTAATGGGCCCCTGAGTGGGACCAGTAGACACTGCTACCACAGAAACAGTACGTGGGACTTACAGATGTGATGCCTACATGGAAATGAAGAGCTGGGTAAGATCTTTTTGAAAATGTTGTCTTTTCACAGACTCTTCAGGAGGGTCCATTTCCCCTAAAGACCTCAGTGTATATTTGCCACTGGCGCTGTTACTTCTCAACTTACCTAATGAAGCGTTTTGTTCCCAAATGCCCAAGGACAATTTTTATTTCTATTCTAAATCCAGGTAAACTGAAGCACGGAGACAGTGTGGCCCACGTTCAGCTGGTTGGAGGCAGCATTAGAACTGGAAAGTGGGAATTACAAAACATGGTGCACAGCTGTAGCGCGAAACATGGCTTGCCTGAATGTCCTTCCAAAAATAAATGAACGTTTGCTACCTAAACTCCAATCCCCCAGGCTCCCATGACTAGGTAAAGTACTTGCTACTTTGATTTCCCAAGGACTGTTAACGGTAGCAAGCACTGCGTTGGATAGCAAGTGTTTGCAGATGGATCCCTAAATTGCCTTCTATGGAATAAAAATGAGAAGAAGAATTTTGAGGGAGGTTGAAACAACTGCTAAACCTATTACTAATGGCTGATTGGAAATACTGTAACATTTCCAAAAAAGTGTGCAATAACATAGAAAAACATGCAAAAACAAGGCCAAGGCCATATTTCTAAAGAATTTCCATAATCTCTGCATTTTTGTGTAGGAAATAGATTTCAAATATTGAATAGATACAAAAATAACTTTCAGTTTGGTTTGCATCAAGTGGTGACAAAATCCTAAAGGCAGCCCTTCAACTATGTTGTCATAAGCACATTAGTGAAGAGAGTAATAAATTATGAAGGGTAATCATACTTACTTCGGATTGGATGTGTTATGAAGACAGTATATGGATCCACACAGAATATGTTTATTTTGTCCTTTCATTACCAGAAAAATAAAGGCGCACCAAAAAAAAATCCATAACTTTACTTCAACAGCTTCTTTCCCTGACAGTCACAGAACTAAATTAATCTCTACTGTAATTCTACAGACATCCATGAAATTAGTTCAAGAATTCATCCTGTGAATTTCACTTTTTTTTTCTTTTAATTATACTTTGTACGGAAAATAGAAACAGCAATCCCAAGGGATTTCTGGAAATTATCAGCTAAATGCTGTCTGCTTTCATAGAGGTTGTCCATTGCAATACATACGTCTTTGGTACGTGTATTATGATTTTCGTTTAACTTTCTGGAAGACAAGCTCTTTGCAGGAATAAAGATTTTCCAGAATTACAACAAATACACACACAGCGTCCTCAAATAGAACGAATCTTTCAAAGACACAGAATGGGATAATTACTTCAATTAGTCTAGGGACAAGGTTCCAGTTTCATTAAGTCCATCAGAAAGATGACATTAATATCAGTGGATTAGCATTTAGCCTGGAGAAGAAAATACTGAGAGGGGATCTGATAAATGCTCATCAACAGCTATAGGGTTAGGTCAAGAGGATGGGGCCAGAATCTTTTAAGTGGTGCCCAGTGACAGGACAAGGGGCAACGGGCACAAACTGGAACCCAGGAGGTTCCGTCTGATCAGGAGGAGAAGCTTCTTTGCTGTGAGGGGGCCAGAGCCCTGGCCCAGGCTGCCCAGAGAGGTTGTGGAGTCTCCTCTGGAGAGATTCCAAATGTGCCTGGACGTCATCCTGGACACCCTGCTCTGGGTGACCCTGCTTTAGCAGGGGGGTTGGATGAGATGATCCTCCGCGGTCCCTTCCAACCCTTAACAATCTGGCTTTACCTCTTCTACTCACCTCTTGTGTTGACACGGTTCTGGAGCCTGAAGGTTCCAGCTGTCCTGCACATGGATGAAACAAAGAGGGTTTCTTCTCAGAAAGGGCAATATCTAGAGCTGCAGATATTGCCAGAGGAGCTGCAGCTTTTGCATAGTGGACGCCATAGAAGTACGTGCGTTGTATGTGCTGGGTGCACAGACAAGATGTCTGCATTGCCTTTGTAATGATTGAAGAGAGGCAGGTGCCTTGTGCAGTGGGACAGGGACTATCTTAACCATTTCCCTCAGCAGTCACTTCGTTCCCATCATTTGCTCTTCCTCAGCTGAGGAGTAGTCTTGGGAATCTTATTTTCACACCCTCGTTGCATGCCATGGAATCTGAAATCGCTAACGAACAAACATTATCAGTTCCAGTTGCTTTATCTGTCTTTATCTTTGTAGAATAACTTGTTTTCCATTGCCTCTCTTTTTACCCTTTCCAGATGAAAATGACACTTGACAGCAAGAATGACCACTCCATGCTGCAGAAATGACCTAGAAAATGATACTGAGGAGCAAGAAGCTTGCGTGAGCATATTTGTAGAGGATTAAGCTTCGGGCGGGTGGAATGTGCCTGTTGCAAAGGTTCTGTGGTAAAATTTACCGGAGCATAACACTGGGGATTTGAAAGACACGGATAAGCCAGACCAACATACGTGTTTGCGCTGTTTAGAGTGGCATTTACAACACAGGGTGGTAAACCGAGCTCATTTCAAAACAAACCAATTCTCCAGGCACCATGTAGATCAGCAGAAAGTTGAAGCCTACGCTCTGAAAAGAAACTAGTGCAGTTTGACAAGACAATGCAGCGCTGCACGAGGGTCATGGCGAGGGAGGAGAAGCTGGAAGAAAGTCAATGTAAATAAAGATCAGAGAAAGAAGAGCAGCACAATTGCCTTCAGATCCTGCATTAAAAATTTTCACCTACTAAAAAAAAAATCTGTTTTTCAGTCATAACAGTAAGTTATTGTGGTGACAAAAATTTATTCCTTCATTCTGTTTATTTCCTGACAAAACAAAAGTGTTTTCTGTCAGTTTTGTAGTAACCAAAGAATAAGTCAGCTCTGTACTGGTACTTAACCTCATCTGATGCCAGGATGTGTCACACTTCAGCCCAAACCGAGTGTGGTCAGAATCAGGTGTAGCTATAATTTATTTAATTGAATATCACCCATTTAGGCTGACATGATTTGGAATAATACATTGGCCTCACAGTAGTTGTTTAGTTGCAGTGTTATTAAAAACTTTGGTAGTCGTTGAGTACACCACAGCTTTATACCACACATTCATATTCTCAGAGTGACCATGAACAGGGGTTAATTTTCCTATAGTTTGAAATAATACAGATAGTACAAACTTCTGCTACGAATTACACATGAAATTATCTAAACCTGTCTTCAAATACCTTTTTAAACATCTACAAACCCTACAGTATTCTCCAGTCACTGCCCAGTCTGGAGGACACATATACTTACCCGTAAAATCATGTGTGCAGCATCTGTGCATGGACATTTGGGCTAAAAGCTTTAAAACAGGAGCAATCGCAGAAGATACTGAGACCTCTGAAGTTTGAAAACAAGGCTAGTAGGTAACAGGGTAACTACTAACTTGTGAGGCAGCCTTCTGATGACTCCTGCCTCTTGTTAGAAAATGTTCTTTTACTGGTGTTTCGATAGCCATGAATTGTAGTTAATTCCAAAGTGCAACAGAATGTACACGCACACAAAGTGAGTTTAGTTTGCAATGATAAACCAAGTGAACACCTACTTCACACGAATAATTATGTGGCACTGTAAGCCAAGGAAGAGAAAATGTTTTATTTCAGAACCGCTATTTTCCTCCTCTTTCCCTCTTTCTAATCTCCTAAATTGTTTAACGACACAGCTGACATGCAAGACTTTTCATCCAGAGCAATGCCAAAGTGCTGTACAAACTCCGTATTGTGTTCGTGAAGCCTCAACTAATGCGTTTTTCTGTATTGACGCTCTCTAGAAAGAAAAGGACCCATTGGACACGACAGAAAGTACATCAAGAAGACAAGAGCATCTCGATGATAGATACGGTTCGATTGGAAGTGAAGATCAATGTGGAACCTCCAATATTCATTTTCCTTTTAACAGTTCAAGTATTTTAATGGCATATTAGGTAAGGTTTCATGATTTGTGGGATAATCAGTAGAGATTCCAGGCATCTCTAAGTTATGGAAGAGAGTGAAGTGGGAAACATTAAATATACTATTAGAAAAACCTTAAAAATGTAATTCTGAATGAAATCCCACCATATAAATCAAACTTTAATTTCCATGTTCCTTCTTTTATTTTTTATAAATAGATGTCTACAACTCTCCTCCTTTTTCTGTAATGCAAAAAAACCCACAGATTTTTTGATTGTTTTGTAAGTGCAACTGTGAATACTTTTTGTTTTGTGGTTAACATCCAAAGCATTGTAGTAGCATGTACATTGTAGTATTTTAAAAGTGTAGGGTACAACATATAGGTAAGGTTTGCATTTGAGAGAAGTATTACTGATATTTTCTCATAATTAGTTATGAACCTTGCCCTTAATAAGTCCTCTGGGATATAAAGCAGCAGAACTCTGTAGCTGTTTATTGTCTCTATGGGGGTTTAAATAAAAATTCCACATAATCGTTTCTCAATTTGAGGGAATTTCAGTCCTGACTTTGACCCTAGCAAGGTCTAAACCAGGCTGATTATCTGTCTCCACAATTACAGTATGGAAAATGCAGCTCTATATCCTTGTTGTGACCTGAAACTCTACCTTTTTTGCTTGAATCTTAAATAACAGAGCTTTTTGAAGAAACTTGGCTTTGGTGGGAACCATTGAAAAGACCTACCTTTTCCAAAGCTGTGAGGACCCAAAAGTGTAGCTCCTCTGCAACTTCCATTCCAGCATACAACTGGAAAATGGTGCCTGCTGTATCTTGCATTCCTCTTTGAAAGGATTTCTGAGCCCTGCGTCAGTTTGTCATCACATCGGATAGTTCCTGCATACCTCTTGTGCTTCCGCATGTGCCATCATGTGCTTGTGAGTATCGGTCACTGCACAAGTAACACACTTCCACACGCTCACTGAGACACAGCATGCATTTAAATAGGATCTTAACAACAGCCCTGTCATGCTGTAGTGAATTTTCCTGGCAATGCCCATTGCTAGGAAAACTCTGAACTCCTTATCCATAGCAGTAGCCCTACGGACACAATGACCAGGCCAGGCATTCAGCATTATATCCTCCTCCCCCACGAGCGGAAGCGCTCAGCGGTATAAATTTCAGTTCCCTGTCACAAGTGTGACAAGAGTGGACCTACTGTACTGATCTTTGCCTTGTGGTTTTCATTATTTGCTCAAAACTCTGGTGACCTTTGCGAGAAGGTGCTCTGCTGTGACACAATGGCAGCCATCACCATCATCCCGCTCCGTGGTTCGCCTGGAAATTGCCTGCAGTTTAGAAAAGCTTTCCTTTTAATTTAGTGCATATGTGAAATAAATTATACTATGGAATGGTGCTGTCAAATATTTATTTAGTATCTCAGTACTTGAACTCACTTGCCAATCAGATAAAATTAGTTTGGAATTCTTTTATACTGACATCATTTTCCGAACTTACAAATTCCATCTCAGACACAGAAGTAACGAATGTTTGCATTGGCCTGTTGTGAATAGCAGCGATGTTTAGGAATTTTAATGTACAGTTTAGTGTTTTCATAATGTCACTGTGAATCAGTGCTTAATTTTAGCTAGAAACAACTTTGTCCTCAAACTACTTACTTGGTGTATTTTCCTATTTTCTAATTCAGCCTGAGTGTTAACATTGGCTCCCTTCAGATGATTTGCATGGAGTTTCAAAGGCATAGGATTTCCCAAGACATTACTAAGCAGCAGCAGCGGCTGCAAAGCCAAGTGTATATTGCTGGGTCAACAGGATTGGCTTTTAACAATCAAATAGAAAACATAATTGAGAATAATGACTAGTATTTTGAGAATTGTATCACTGTCTGTGTTACTCTGCCAACATCTTTCCACATAATCCCGATGATTATCTCTTGTAAAAAGAGCATATTAGCTTGTGAAGTTTATGAAAATAAGGCCTGCTCTAAAATGTGGTGAAGTCAGTGCAACTCGTTTAAAAATAGCTTTTCTTCTGATTTTTGCTTCACATAGGATAATAAGTTGTTGTGTTGTGCTTTAAGCACTTGGCTGAAAATTTTGAACAGAATGGAGTTAACTGTGTAATATACAGAAGTAGCATCTTACCTCCATTCATTTTGTATTGCTAGAGGTTGGTCAAAACCCAGAAACTAAACACAGACAAAAATGCATCAGCTTGCTGAAATGTAGTAAATCCTGAAAACACAAGAGCTCTAATAACCTTGCATTCCCATTTTGTATTTACCTGCTCGCTCTGTGTTTTGGACAACTGAGAATTTTATCAGTGTCGGTTTTCAGTCAGAGACTAGAACATACCTGAGTAAGCTTTGCATGGTCAAGGTAAACCAGAAAACTGCATGGAACGATAAGGAACGGTTAATTTTTAGTCTCTAGTTTTTCAGGTTTCTGGGTGGATTTTGTTCCTTCAAGTCTGATCTGTGTGGCTTCATTACTGACGGTTCCCACTAGCGAGGGATCACCAAAGCAGCTGGGTTCTTGGGAGTGCCGGTGGGAACATTGTTGAAGCCATTAGTGGCCAACAGCAGAAACACAGGAAGGTGAAGATGTCTCTGCCCCCTCGCCTGCCAGGAGAGAAAGAGAATCTCTGTATCTATGGTGGCTGCCAAGGGTGAAACTTGAAGGTTAACTGGGCAGCTAGGAAAAAAATTCTTAAATACTGCCATTTTTTAGGAAGAGGTATCATAACAAATTTGTCATTCTAGTGGTCAGTTTACTCTTCATTGATTAAAAGCCCTAACTGTGCTTTTATAAGGGCTGCTCCTGTTTAGCTGAGCCATACCAGCTTTTTACTAGAAGTTATAATGGAAACAGCAATTAGATACGACCATATAGAGTCTAACCTGGTAATCAAGTCCAGCTTCTGCGGGGCCATTTACATCTGTGATCATACAGAACAGCCGTGTTACAGGATTATCCAAGAACAGAGTGAGCTCAGGCTGAAGAAATCCCAGAGAGTACTTTTGTGCTCAGAATTTCTCAGTCGTAACCAAGTATGCAGGTTTTGTTGGTTTTTTTTTTTTCACATCGTGTTCTGCACAACCAGACCATAGAAAGTATCGCTTCCACCATTTACAGTGAAGAAGGCCAAGAAAAAAAGGCTGAGGAATCAAGGATCTGAAACTGCGGTGTGTGGATGGCTGCAGAGCTTTTTCTTGTGGTTAATTAAAAAAAAATTGTAGAGCTATAACATGGTAGATTAAGCTACCAGTAGCGGAAGGGAATGGGGTCCGCAAGTAGATATTTTCCTTACAAAGTGGTCTGCTGACTGAAAATCTGGAGTACCATCAGAGTTCAACTAATTGAGCCAGACAGCTTGTTAGACTGTCTTGTAAAAGCTGGATGTCTGGCGAGATAGCTTTTGGCGCTTTGAAGAATAGAGAGGCAGATTTATGAACTGGACAAATGAGCATTACAGCCGGGAATTTTTCAAACAGTTTGGCTGTATCTCTGAGACCCTTTGACTTGCAAAAAGATGCTGCTTCAAAAGCCAGTTCATGCCAGCTCCTAAACGCATCTTTCACCCTCGGATACCACGGCTGATTTTAAGCACTGCATCTTCCTGTGCGGCTCACAGACGAGCCAGGATAAGTTTAGAGTTTATCTCGCAGTCTGTTTTATCATGTTACCCAGTAACATGAAAGCTTCCAAATGGCAAGAAAGTTGAGGAAGGAGACAGAGGTGGAACAGGGTGATGTCAACATGCAGGAAGAGCTTCATGCCCTTCTGGAAAGGTGAACCTGAACCTACATTCTCCTAGCATTGCTGAGACTTCAGAAACATTCAGCTTCCTCATAACATACATATATTCATAGCAGGCAACACATCTCTGTGATACACCCATAAAAACTTGGTGTTAGCTTCAGTTTGGACAGGAATTGCTGAATCCCTTCCGTGGCTTACTCTCAGCAATTAAGCCCTAACGCACCATGTCCTGAGCTACACTGTGGGTTAGTCTCCGTGTCCTCACCACCAGCAGCCAACAGCAGCGCCGCCAAGGTTCCTGCACTTGTTTCTGCCTCTTCTGTGTTGAGCGTCATTCCAATTCAGATCCATCAAACTATCCACCGCAGAAACTAAAACACCGTGGGCAGAGGAATACACAGAAATCAGAATTTCTTGGAAAACCCCCAGTCCCTATAATTGTAAATAGCTGTTTTTCTTCTTTGTATGCTATTTCCTTTATGGTTTCCACAATTTCTGATTTCCGAGCTGTAGATCAGCTTAGAGTGGCATAGATGGAGTCAGGCCTGAAAATGATTGAAAAATAAGGTAATAGCTGCACAGAGAGGATCATGTCACATGGTATTTCCTGTAGGACTTGTGTTAATCAAGCCAAAAATGCTGTGATACCTACCAGAGTGCCAAAATAGAAAATGCAAAGCTGATGAGAGTTAAACACTTTTTCATCCACCACAAAGATCTGGTAAAGTTTGGAGAAGTTTCTTATTTAAGCTGAGCTGTTACTGAGACGTCATAAAGGCTATTAAAAAAACCCAAGAGGAAGATGATGCTGTGGCTTAGCATGTTCCTTTCTCACCCCGTGAGGACAAATAATGCTCGCCACTTGCCTGCGTTGTCACACTACCACTCACTTTTGTCATTATTTGCTGCCTGTGGACACGAGAGGACACGTGGCATGGTGAACTAGCCCTAGAAGGGAGGCAGGAGAGGGTTGGTTTCAGAGCCAGACTCAGAGCCCATCCTCCTCTGGGAATTAAGAAAGGAGGAAGCACAGAAGTCACAGAATTCCTCTATTCCTTGTTTCAGTCGCTGCTTCTTATTTTCACCAGGTTTCAGGGTGCACACGGGTGGTTTGCGGGCAATAGATTTTAAGAGTCAGTCTTTAAGAATTCTGCACTAATAGATAGGAGTAGAAGAGGAAGCAAACACATGGAGGAAGCTCAGACTTGAGTTTTGGCAAATCCTACACTTGATCTGTGTTGCAGTATTGTCAGTGCCAAATGTTCCAAAAAATCATACCTGATGAGGGCGGCTTAAAAATAATCAATTTGGAGTTCCATTTTATTTGCCTTTTGGCTTAAGAACAATCACTTTGAGGTTCCTCTTATTTGCCTTTGGTTTCTTAACCTTCAGGGTACACTTATATAATGTTTTCTCAGAAACTATGTGTGCTAGAAAGCAGCTTTCTCCTTTCCAAATAAAAATCTACTATTTCTGAAGTCAAGCCCCAGCCCTGTGCTAAGCCTTCACATGCCAAATAACATGAGGTGCATGATAAGCTTACCAGAGTTGTAAGCGTCCGGCTTGTTCTCCTCCTTTTTCAGTTTGTTCATTGTAGTCCAACAGAGAAAAAAGCAAGTAGGCAAGTTAATAGAAATAAAAAACAAAGAAGACAGAGTTAGGCAAGGAGGAACTGCAACTTCATAGATGAAATACAAAATAGAGAAAGGAAAACAAGGGTGAAAACAGAGATAAAGCAGGAGAATAGCAAAATTCACAACAGGGAAGAGTCAGGAAGGGGGACAAAGCAAACAAACAGAAAATGCCATTCTGCATATACCTGTCCTTTTAGTAGTACAGCAGACGTTATCCGGGCTATAAGTAGCTCCCTATCTGTAATTAATGATTTGAAGTTGTGCCAATATTTAACCGAGGCTCAGCCCTGCCCAAGTGCATGAGCAGCAGCAGGTGGACCTTTGGAGACCAGGTGTCTCCAGGTTTCTAAATGGCATACCCCCTCACGTGGGTCTGCATATATGTGCCTTCTGGAGGAGGATGAAGAAGCTTGAAATTCAGAAGTCTCTGAGAGTGGTGGGATGGAAGGGCACTCAGAGTCCTTCAGTCTGAAGTTAATTCTGCAACATTTGGTTTCTTTAGCAGGTACGTAACTCTGCTGAGGGCAGTCGCAGTCTGCTTTTTCTCAGCCTGGGTATTTGTGATGCCTGACTTTCAGAAAGCTTGAAGGAATAATTCAGCAGAACACATTGAAGTCTGGCTGTTTCTTCCAAGTAGAAGGTTGGTCTTTTTTTTAGAATTTCTTCCCTTTTTTACTGCTCTCTCTATTTCTTGCTAGTGTGTCTCCTGGAGCATTTTCATCCCTTTTACTTGATGTAGAATTGTCTTTTCATTGCTCTCTTTTATTAGACTTTTAAAATGTTTCTCTACACCCAAATCTGAGATGTCCTAACTAATGTACATTGGACTGCCTCCCATCTCCTTTAAATTGTTACTGAATTTGCAAGATTTCAAGCTATAACATACTCTCTTTGTTGCCATTTACTCTTTCTACCTTTGTGGGGAGGCCAGGCTTAAGGAGTTGGGGTTGTCTGGCCTGGAGAAGAGAAGGCTCTGGGGAGACCCCCTTGTGGCCTTTCAGTACTTCAAGGGGGCCTACAAAAAAGATGGGGACAATCTTTTTAGCAGGGCCTGTTGGGATGTGACGAGGGCTAATGGCTTTAAACTGAAAGATGGGATACTGAGACTAGACAGAAGGAAGAAACTTTTTACAGTAAGGGTGGTGAGACCCTGGCCCAGGGTTTAGTCCCTGTTCAGCTATTCCATGTGTCCTGTGTCCCTATGGAACTCTGATATTGCAAACAAGTGTTAGAAAGGTCTTTTACAGCTGACATTTTTGGTAACAGGATGAAGAGCAATTAATAAGTTATGTATTTCAGGAGGCTGGATTTCCCTTTGTTGTAGTTGGGGAGCCATATTTAATCTAGTGTGAATGTCAGGTTTGGTTTTTTTTTAGCCAAATTGAAAGTGCAAAGCCTAAATTAAAAGAAGGTTCTGTGTGTAATTAACCTGCATGGAAGTGTTTTCACTGGAGGCCGAATACAAACCCAGAGAAGTCCAAGGGTAACTATAGAAGCACTGCTACTGTGACTGGGATGGGAAGCTAAGATTGCTCTTGTGGTACAACTGTGACCAGTAAAGAAGTTTGAAATACTGAAAAAATAAACTTCTCTATGTTACATTCCGGGGCACGGAATATTTGCACTTGCACTCAGGTCTAAAGCTCTCCCCTCTCCTCCCATGAAACTGTTTTAGCAGTAGGCATTGGTTATGCTCCACAAAGGCAACAAGTAAACTGAAATAGACCTGGAGACTAAAAAAGATTGGTCAAATAAAGAAAAAAAGCTGGGTTAATAAATATGCTATGACTTTAGATGAAGCCAGAATGAGCAGGTCTTATTTTGGGCACTATTTGTTAGTCAATAATTTGTTGCTGATTTAAAATTGGCTTTTTAGTAAAGTAACTTGGTCAGCAGTGCCTCAGCTACTAAAGTTAGACAATATTTATCGTATAATTAAATACTGGTTTATTTGTCCAAATATTTTATTGATACTTTATTAATTAACCTTCCTTTTCCATAACCTTTTTTGGCAAATATTGAGCTTTAACTCTAGCTTTATTTCATGCTTCATGATCATCTTTTTTTAAAATGTAATTTACTGAAGCGAGTCCCATGCTCATGAGGAGCACGAAAAAAATATCGAAGTTCTCCTGGTGGCAAGCCTTAGCCACAAATCTGATTTTGGAGGTATCAGCATGTGATGAGGTCTGCAACATTAGATCCAGGTCTGGAAGTCACCTATTGCCAGGTCCTGAGTTGCAAAAATAAAGAAGTGAGGAAAATATCTCCTTTTTTTCTCTGCCTCCCTCCCTCTTTCCCATCCACCCGCACGAGCACACCCACATATGTGCGTGTGCATGCACACGTGCACGTACACACAAAAAGCTTCTGTTTTGAGTCAGTTTTTCCAGCTTCTTGGTACAATTACAAATTGCAGATGTTCCAAACTTCAGGGCAGGGCTCAATTTCATTTGCAAATAAAATGTCTGATTTATATTGGGTGTCTGTGGTAAGTGCTGGAGCTCAGCTGTTGCTTGTTGACCCACCTTGATTCTGTGTGTACAGGTGAAGGGTATCTCGGAGCGATGCTGATGCAGGTGCTGGTGTGGGCACCCTGCTTCAGAGCAGACTCAGTATCATTGAGACCCCTAGAAAGGGACTGTCTTCTGGGCTGGACTGTCCCTGGTTGTTGTCCAGAGACCATGAGAAGATGAGTTAGATCCCCGGCTTGCTCGTGCTGCATGTCCCTGGTGTGAGGCAGTCAGCAGCTGTCAACTAGGTAGATGCAGGTAGCCTTGAATTTAGTTTAATTGCTCTCTCTGATGAGAGAGACCTTTGATTGGTGAAGGTTTAGAGGGTGTGAGAAAAGGAGGTTAAAACTGGAATGGGAATGGTTTGTCTGCAGGCTGAAGAGAGAAATCCAGGCAAGGTATCAGATTCTGTCTCTGCCCAGGCTTTTACAGATGCTCACAGAGACCAAAGAGAAACAATTTGGCTAAACTTGAATACTCCTTTTTTTTTTTTAACATTGCTACATAATTTTCATCCATTAAACTGCTGCAAGGCTTTAGAAGAAGAAGAAAGCAAATAACACCAACAAAACCAGCCAGATGTTTGGTGGTACCCCTGTTCATCAGGGAAAGGTGGAGTTAATTTTGTGTATCACTAGTATTGTGGCTGCTGTTTTATGGCCAGATATCCTCATTATTTTCCAGAGACTGCTCAGTCTTCAAGAAATGAAGTGTGATTTTTACAGTTTACATGGCAATGATTTATACGAGGGTTGTGGCCTGTCTCATGACAACGCCTGACCCCACATAACATGATGTAAGTGTAAGAATTGCACGCCTTCTAAGGGTCAGCAGCACCATGACACAGGTTTCTGTGTTCAACACACCACCCATGAAGTGGGACACATGCTTTTTTTCCCCTTTTCTTTTTTTTTTGTCAGCTCCCTGAATTAATTTCAGGTAGTTCTGCACATTTCTACTTTTCCATTTAATTAGGTGCAAACACTCTGTATAAATAAAATAAAAAGTTCCCTGCAGCTAGTTGACTGTTACAGACTGCCAGAGACTGAAAAATGTTTGTCTCTGTTACTGTTGCATAATAATTCACGTTTTATAAACAAAGAAATCTTTCTCTTTTTTCTTTCCCTTTTCCATTTCGCTTTTGGGGGTTAGAAGCTTGGATACAGCTGCGGAATAAGTTTGGATCCCAGTATACAGTAGGTGTACTATCCAGGAGTACAATAGCTGTACAGTACTACCAAGGTCTCCTGCCTGCTTTTCAGTCACACAGGCTCCATATCCTTCAGGAGATGTCTGTCACTGCAGTGCTTATATGTAAATGCTATATTGTCTGTTAGGCATTTCGGATCCCTTTCCATGGTGCTTGGCAAGCTGGGCTGTAATTTTATGTCCTGTTTCTAGCAGCAGCTCAAGTCATCCCCAAGTTGCCCCATCCCTGGAAATGTTCCAGGTGAGGTTGGCCGGGGCTCGGAACAACCTGCTCTAGTTGCAGATGTCCCTGCTCCCTGCAGGGGGGTTGGACGAGATGATTTTAACGTCCCTTCCAACTCCAACCAGTCTGTGGGTCTATGGTTCATAGCCTTCATGACATCCCTCATAATAATTTGATACTAGGCGTCAAACTGAGTACCTACAAATCTAGGTATCAAAAGGTATTTATAAAGAGACTTATGTTGGTTTACTAAAATTGTATCAGAAAGGTGTGTAAAGTTGGCTATCTCCATTTGTATGTGAAGAGGGAGTCTGAAGAGGTTGCGCAGATGTACAATTGATGTGTTAGATGCAGAATCCAAAGCCTCTTGATTTCCCCAGCTCTCACTACTGTATCTAGCAAGAGCTATGGCCAATACTGCTTTATAGAATAGCACTGTTGGCATATTTGCTGCTCCCAAGAAAGGCATGATCTGCAAGCTGTGTAAAGCTGCATGTACAACTGATCTTTTGTGATGTCATAACATGTTGTATGTCACACACGGAATAGTTTGAGCAGTGTGTTACCGTAGTGCTATGAATGCTGGAGGTTTTGAGCAAAAGGCTCTATCTGTTTCTAACAGTCTTAACTTCCAGATTTCATGTTGAGCTTTTGGTTCCCAGAAGCCCGAAATCTAAAGGCAGGATTTTTGCCTGATTAATGTTGATTTCAATGCAAGATGATGCATCTGTCACCTCAGTACAAAACCTGTGCTAGTCAGCTTTAGGTAAATCTTCCAAAATATGCTAGGAGCAGGGGTTTTTGCTGATAGAGATACTGGCTTGGAAGGACAACTGTTTGGCAGGAAGGTACTTCCCTTCCAGGAGTTAATGACTGTCAAGTGTCCTTACCTTTCTATGCTTAGAGGCTTGACAGTTGAGATGGGATGCCAAGAAGAAGCCAAGAAGAAGTCACTGTATGAACTATTCATGCCTTCGGAAAGGAACAGATCCTCTGCTCTGTTGTAGTTCTTGAAAATCAGTAAGATGTTCTAATCAAGAATACAAGCTGAGATTTTTCAAGACAGGAGCCAGAGGGGTAACATGCATGAGCACAAGGAAATGATCCCATTATAGCAAAACTAATCCCACAGGCTTTTGGAATTTTAGATGGAAACCCGGAAGGCACTGTCTTTTCCTCCAGCTGCCTTGGCCAAACTCATGGGCACAGCAAAGGGCCAACAAAGACATCAGCCCTAGGGCAGGTGTCAAGGAAACCTGCAGCTATTACTGTGGTCCATCAAGTCTCTGTTAATGTCTCTTGCTGTAATTACTTATTCCGTTTCATGGAATCTATTTTCACTAAAAGTGTGTAGATTTAACATCATCTCTAATCTGTGTCCACTGACTTTTAAAAAAGGGATAGAACTATTGGCATATTGCAGGGTTAAAAGTTAGCGTTAGTTGTGTCCATAGTAAAAGAAACAAACAAATTTAAATAATGCTACAGTTCTTTTTCCTTTCTGCCCCGCTCTGTTAATTTCTGTTGCTGGTGAGGTGATGTAAAGAAATCCCTCTTCTCTGGATAAGCACAATTCAAAGGGACCTGTCTGAAAGCTTTCAGTGTGTACATTCATGGGTGTAAAGAAGGGGAAGAAGCACACAATTAATTCTTTTGAAAGTCAACAGAATCAGAGCCTTATCTGCCCAAATTCATCAAACAGGTATTTTTAAACCTTCCAGTATTAGGGTGTTACTTCCTTTCTTGAATATCATATACAGAAGTTCCTGAGCTTGAGTCATTCCAGCCAGACTGAAACCAGCACTGGGCAGGTTCAGCGTTATCAGAAGATGCCTGTAACCGCCTACCAGCATGTTGCCATGTAGGACACCAGGACCTCTGGCAATGAGGAGGATCAGGTCCCTACTTCTGCTTCTGGTGGCTTGGAGCTTCTAGCAGACTGAGTATTTTTTTATTTCCCAGCTTTGAATTTCTAAGGGAAAAAATTTTAAGAAGCTGAAATAAAAGCAAAATAGGATGGGAATAAGAAAACATTTCTGAGCTCTGCTCCGTTCCAACAGCAACACAACTATTCCATTTATATATTTAGCGAACTAAATTCTGGCATCACCACCAGTATGCTTCCTTTTAATGTGAGGTTTTCTTTTGAGTTGTGTTGGGACAACTATAGGATAACGAGAATAAGGGACAGATCTCAGTGCTGTAAGTGCTAGTGGGAGCTCTGAGTGTTCAGACCTGACTAGCACCATCTGTCTGGACCAGGAGCTCTGATGGAGACCATCTCTCACTTCAACCTTCAGTTCCTCATGCCCATCCTGAACCCAGCATCTGAATTAGCAGATTAACCCATCCCAATCTTCAGGGAGGCTTGGCCACCAGAGTCCCATGACATTTGTCACCTTTCCTTAGCCGTTACCTGAAGACCATCACTCTGGCTGCAGCAGCCCCTGACCTGCAGCCCTCAGCAGTACTGCTGCGTGATTTCATCTTGCAGAAAGAAAACCCTCCCCACAGCTGAACCCATCCCTCCGGAGATGCGCAGCTAAGCCCACAAACTCACCTTGTCCCAGTGCCAGCTATCTAGCTGCCCTTCTCTCAGCCAGGGGTTTCTTCTCCTTGTTGCTTGTCCTTCTTCCCCCCCACCCCCTTTCTCTCCCTCCTGGCTTTTACGTTTCTTCCACTGTGATCCATTAGGTATTTACCGACAGGGTAATGTGACTTTTCACACCAGCTCTCTGCATGCACTGCCCTGCAGCCTGGGCTGGATAAAGCCTCTCCCCAACCCCAGCTGGCTGGACATCTCCCCCCGCACCTTCCCCTCCCCGTCACACTAGCCAAGCCAAGGATTCCTCTCTCTCTCCCTCCCTCCTTTTTCCACCCCTCCCGCCTTCAGTGCAAACCCAAGACGCAGGATCCTGCCGGGGGAAAGTGCTCCTTGAAATCATCACCGCAGATCTCGCTGCAAAAGTGCAAGAGGAAGAGAGAGAAAAAGCCTCGGCAGCCAACCTTCTGAGGCTGAGGGCTTTGTGAGCGGGGAGATGGCTTCAGGCTTTCAGGGATTCTCTCTCACCTTTCTCCAGGGTGTGGGATGTGTTGTCTTCATCCTTCCGATCATCTCTGTTCAGGCTGATGGTGAGTCCCTCATTCAGTTTGGGCTGGGTTGCTGTGGCTGGATTGGGAGCTCTGTGTTGAAATGTGCTATTGCAAAGAAGAAAAACCCCTACTTTTTTCTTAATAAGAAACTTGAATACACGCCCCGCATTGGGTTAGGAAATTGTCTGATTCAGAGGTTTTTGAGACTCTACAAATATCCTGGGGTTAAGCAGAGAAAGGAAATAAGATCCCAGAAGGCTACGATTATTTTATTACAACAAAATGACAGGATAGTGAACTTTTCCAGAGGAAATAAGAATAATAAAGCAAAGCCAGGACACAAATAAGAAGACTCGGCAACATTTTAGGAGAGTTCTCCTTATAATTAAAGGTACCTTTTCTCCAAAGAATTTTCCCATCTGCCTGTTCCACATGCCCCCCAGTGTCGGTTTATATAGGCAGGTACTTGAGGAAGGGAAGACAAGAAGCCAAAGACTTTTATACCTTTTTCCATTCAGTCCCAACACGCTGGAGGTGGCTGCTCACCTTCCTGCATGTGAGCTTCACCTGCGCTGCTTCGCTGCTGGGATGTGCTCAGGAGGTGAACTTGGCTGAAGCACCAGCTCCCAGTTACTCTGAAATGGGACTTCTTTTGCGTGCTGATGGTAATTCTGAATAGCTGCATCCCTCAAAAGTTTCCAATAACCTATTGCCCTTTTAACAGTTAAGCCTGTAGCACTGATGACTGGCTTGCCTTAGCAAAAACACGATTTATTTTTCCAACTGTGTCTCTTTGTGGGAGAGCAATGCTGAATGGCCACACTTTTTTCACTTTCCCAGCTGTGATAGATTTATGCCTGATCTTGGGATTTTTTAATTTCAATATTCTAATGCGTTACCTGCCTGCTGTGTTATTCCAGAGAGCAGGTCTTAAACATTATAAGGGCAATAAGAACCTTTTCTTTTTTTTCCTCAGACTATTTTTCCGCTTTAAGTGTATTTCAGCTGGTGACAAAGTATGGCAAATGAAAGGGAGAAAATTCATCTTGCCTCTGTTTCACCACTTTGCATAAAATCACTTGTAAATTTGATGAAAATTACTTTGCATTAAGAATAAAGGAAAAGAAACATGTCAGGCAACTGCACTGTGTTGCAGTAAGCAAACTGACTCTGATTTTAGGAAATAATCCTTCCCTAGCAAAATGCCTTTGAAATAAGGAAAAAAATGAAAGAAGGTTCTCCATGGAACTTAAGAAAAGGGGACAGGACAGGATTAATTAATTTCCATGGCTAAAAATGCTTTATCTGAAGAATTTCCTTATCTTTTCAAGACCATGTCCCTATGTGTATTATTTCTATTGAATTAATGGCATCTTCTTGGTTCCTGAACAGGCATCTCCTAAAAGAGAAAGGGAAAAAAAATGTTGGAGATCATTTTAGGCAGAGTTCATAACAGATTGTAATTGTCATTCAACAGTCTGTCAAATTTCCTTCACACATGGTAAAGCAATTGTAAGAATTAAAGGGTAGAATATCTGAAGTACATTACACTTGAGGAGCATTATTTTAATACTGCAGTTTCCATTTTTATTTAATTTCTAAGTAGCGTTGTGAAGAATGTGCAAGCCCTCTCTTAAGCTCTTCGGTATGTTCTCCTAATATTAATATTCAAGCAAAGAACTAACACTATCATCTAAACCATCTGGCTTATTATATATTACTACAGAAGAAAACACTTTATATGAACTTTACAATTTACATGTAAGTTTAGTATTGAATATCTGAGGGTACGAAACAAGTTTTAATACTTTTTTATAACATTTTAGCCTGATCCAGCCAGGAAACCGCCTTTTGACTTGTGTAAGTTGTAGGTGAAAATACAATTGTGCTTCTCTCTAATCCTGCAAATGGCTCTTAAGCACCAAAGGACCGGTCTAGGTGACATGTGTTTGTATTTGTTATTTTTCACTAAAAGCAACTGTTTTGCAAACTGCTGAAGGGATTTTGAATGCACCTTGTAAAAACCCTGTGAAATTCAGACTGGCCCCAGTGACTGGCAAACCTCTGAAACTGGTTACTGTGTATTTCCCCAAGGACGACTTTTGCTTTATTATTTTGCACACAACTAATGACAGAGCAGGTGATAAAACTGGAGACTATCAAGGTCTGGTGGGGGTGTAAAGTCTCGAAGCTTTACTGATCTCTTTTGACTAGTATTTGCCACAGCACATGGTGCTGTTAGACTCCAGAAAGGCTAAGGTAAGCAGCAAACTAAAAGATAGCTTTGTTTCACCTTGTGGGGTTTTTTTTACGGTTGAAATGTGCTTCCTCATAGCTGTTGAGGTTGGCATCAGATGGACAGAAGGTCCTCAAGGGCTTGTTCTTGCTCTGATGCACCATGATGGGCCACTACTGTTAGTGCAGTTACTGGAGAGCGCTAGAGGTTATCGTGACAGGTCTCTGCTACACCAGTGCAGATACAGGCTTTTAAAATTTTCTTTGCATTTGTGCTGGAATAGGAGAAGGAGGATGTGGCTTCATGCACGTCACACAATATCAAGTCAAATCAAACCTTTGATTTCTGTCCCCAAAACGTATGTATTTACAAGCAAAAGAGAGGTGGCTCTCAAAGCAAAACTGGCCATTTCATAATACATATACAGACCAGGCACAAAATGATAAATATAAATGACACTTTAATAAAATGCAAAGAGGAGTCACCTCTGTGTTTTTAACTCCTCCTTTTGTCTTTTAAGGGCAGCTCAAATATCCGTATGCATGAACCCTAGTTCTCTGCACAGGACTTGCTCTGAGCAGAGCGTGTCAGGAGAGGATCATGGTGATTAATCTCCCCAGGACACTCCTGAACTGGAAAAATGTGCTAATTGCAGAACTTTACTAATTGTGCCAGAGTGGTGTTGGTCTGTTAACTAAATTTGGGTTACATGGAGGGCGTGTTGGTCAAGCCAGTAAGCCTGGGAGTGACTGTGCATAGTGACTGCAGAGGCTGCAAGTGGGAGGGTCCTGAATCCAGAACGCCAGGCCCAGTTAGGTGGGGATCTGAGATACATCCTTCTGACCTAGAACCAGCTATGTCTGATGTCAAGAGTAGGGGAAAAAACCTACTATACTCTTTCCTTGGGCTTGCTTTGCACCTTTTTCGTAAAGAAAAAGAGAAAACTATGCTTTTCCTCTTCTCTCTCTAGACACTTGAATTTGAGTAGCAGGTGCTTCAGCATTTCAGGCTCCCACTTGCACAGCAGCACATGTCCTTGTCTGTTGCAAAAATAAATGCATAAACGATTCCAACCCTAAAGCATGTAGTAAAATGAAAATTTGAAGCTCAAACTGAATTCAGGCTCTCAAAGGTGACCTCCCAGTTTTGCTGTTTCTCTGATGTAATATTCTAAGCAGTCTGAATTAAATAAGACATCATTCAGTTTGGTTTCTTGCAGAAAAATTCTGCATTCATGAACACTAAGTAGAACTGGTAATTACCCAAATCTCTTGCTGTAATTGTACAGTTTTACTCAATCCTCCACCCTTACTGTTACAATGAAAGCCATTGTTGCACACAGCCATAGAAATGGAAATTAAATTGCTCTTGAAGTACAGAAGTGACCTTCCCTTCCTGTGCTCTTTTACCTTAATTTGAAGTTTTTAACATTTAAGCAAAAATAAATGACTCCACATTTGCACATCTTTCACCATGTTTGTTTTGTTGAAACTGAGTCAGTTTTATCCTTTGAACCAGTAAGTATCATGTCATGAGATCAGCTCACTGGGCATGCCTTTTAAAGTGCTTTCATTTTATATTTGTGAGAGAGAATTTTGATTTCAAAGCACATTGGCTATGCAGTTTTATGTTTCTTCTTCAGACATGATGCAAATCCTGCTGAAGACATGGAGAACTTTGAACTCATTTCAGCAGGCTTTGAACCGTGCCTATATGTCTCTGAAGAACTTCTTGTTGTATCTCTTACTATATTAGAATAAATTAGCCAAATTCTGTCTTCTTGGTAACCAAGAAAATTCTGCTAATTCCACTGAGATTCCCAAAAGTATGAAGAAACAGATTTTTTTTTTGGCTTGGATTTATTTTTGAAGAGTCTCTTTTTTGCGCTTTCCTATAGGTGATTGTAGACAGCTCTTCAGTCTCAAAAGGGTAATAAGGTCCAGTTGTTAGAAGCTGAGTTGAGCAGAATTTGAAACTGGAAATAAGGTGGAGTGAGAGTAATGAAGCATTGGAACAGTTTACTATGAAGTGTGCTGTAAATTCTCCATTGCTTGGACTCACTGAATCATGACTGGATGCCTTTTGACAGACATGGTCTAGTTCAACCATAAATTTTTGGACTCTGTGGTGGAATTACTGGGGGAATTCTACAGACTAGTTATGCAGGAATTAGACAAGGTGATAAAAATGAATCCTAGAAGCCCAGAGGTCTGTGCTTCTGAGTGTATTTTCAATCTGAATATATTGGGACACTCAAGTAAAAAAATATTTAGCTGTTGCTTACTTATGAAGTTTTAGTGCCAAAGCAATAATAAAAATGATTTCTTTGTTGATATATCAAAATATAATCAATGTTCTGTAGTAACAGTGATCAGATTATGTTAGAGGCTACTGATATAGTATAGGCTAGTTATTCAAGAAAAGCTCTTTGGTTTCAAGTGAAAATTTTTGCAGAACTATGAATCCAGCTGTTAATTAACAGATGGAGGAGTTATCAAAGATTCCACAACCAAAGGCATACTGCCTTCTTCCCACAAATAAGCACAAAGTCATAATCCTTCATCCTGTGCCTTACAGAAATCTAGAATAGTCTCCTATTTAGAATTGCATATTTAAACCCAGAGGGAAAACTGATTTCAACTATTCCACACTGTCATCCTGTGCTAGAGAGAATGGGGAAACTGTTTGAACTTTTCACAATCCCAATACTAAAATGGCTGCAATGTCATCAAGGTGTGAGACAAACCTTTTTTAAAAACCCCTTTCATTACAGGAAGCAGTGCTAAAAATTTTACAAAGATTTAACCAGGACCCTTAGATCTCCAGCTTGAAAAATGATACCACTTTAGTGATAAAAAGTGAGAAAGATTCAATATGTGAATATCTCAAGCATGTTAGCTGTGCCACTGTAAATTGCAGTGTTCCGTTTCAGTATTGTGGTCTTGTTTAAGGGGATTTCCTGCTTAGTTGGGCTTTTGTATTTTTCCTATTGCCTTCTGTATTTTTTTCCTGTAAATGCCTGTCAGTAAAGTGACACAGCTTAGGATACTGAGGATCCCACTATTCCATTGGTCAAGCATCCAATAAGTGAACCTTACTTGCTATAACATTTTTCCCAGTAAGAAATGAGGCAAAAACAGAGGGCACACCTTAAAAACTGGGCAGATAGACACAGAGCTTCTGAAGCTTTGGAGAAGATTGCCAGGTTGGCTTGGTAAGCAGATCAGCTGTCTTCATCCCCTCCTGCCTAACCAGAATTCCTTATAAAGCAGTTTACTGTAATTTTTCTCAACCAGTAAGTCCTTCCTTGCTCATCCTAAAACCTACCTGCCTACATAGCTCGAACATCCTGGATAGTGTTTTGAAGGATGGGACTCTGATGACTCTCAGCATCTTCATAGTTTCTAGTGAAAAAAATGATTTGTTTTAGTTATTAGTAAACATCCCAGCAGTTAAGGAAAGCCGCCTCAGCCTTAGTCTTGCCTAACTAAAACTGTTGTTATTACTTACTGGTAAAGATACTACGTGATAAACTTAATTTCTTCTGATTATATATGGATGGAACTTGGTACTTAATGATCTTCCTTTAAGTCTTCTGAGTGAAATGCTAATAGCTGGAAAACAAGGATTACTGCCAGGTCAAACCAACACTTTTATGACTTAAGTCAGATGCTACACAAAACTTGCTTTTGATGGATCTTGGATGAAGTCTCTCAATCCTGACAGTCAAATAGTGAAATGTAGAATGTGCACAAGTTTTTACTTGGGACAAAGCTGCTGTAGAACATTGTACTTAATCCCTGCTTACCTTTACCGACAGAAATTGTTCCGCAGCTTAGGAATGGTTGTTTAAAACCATCTTTCTGCTTATATTGTCACCGTGCATCCTTCACTACATCAGTTTGTGGCCTCAGAAACAGGCTATGTGCATCATTTGGGACATTTTGCAAATAATCCTGTTGGTTTGGTACTTAGGACTGTTAAAGTTTGCTTTTTTCCATGCTCTGTGTCAACTTGGCTGTTCTAATAACAGTTCATGGTGTTGATTATAGTTGAGAATCAAGGGACAATGTTGTCTAGTGGCTAGGACACTGACTTGTCCTTCTGGGCTCATTTCCTTTGTTTCCTACTGTTAACTGCCAGAGGAGATCACTCTGGGTACTCCTAAATTCCTGTTCCTTCTCATCACTGCTTGTCCTGCTCATTTAAATTGCTACCTGCCCAGGTCAGGACAACTTCTTACTGTGCGCTCGTGGAGTTCCCACCAAAGTAGAAATCATCTGCTCGCTCGCTGATGTAAACACAAATAACATAGTTACGTGAAAGAAACTGCTGTAAGGACTCTGATTCTTCCAGTGGGTTAAACTGTGCAGAGGCGAGAGCAGAAAGGTGTCAGGTTCGGACCAACCTGTATCAGTTCCCTCTACGTAGGATTAGATTCAGATTTATCAGTTTGTTATAATAATAGGTGGTGGAGGTGGCTCTTGGTGCAGAATCAGGCTGAAGAGTTCCTGGAATCACTCAATATATGCTACAAGCATGAAGGTAACCACGTAGCTTCCAGCACATCCTGAGTGTTCACTATGAATTCACGTAATCACTAGCACTGATCTGCTTTTGGAATAAGATATAATAAGTGTTTCCAGGCATTTTCTGAATGAGCAGGGCTTAAGTTGTCTTTCTGCACTTGCTAGCAACCTCAGTCTGCACCTTTGAAATTTAGAAGGTGTTCTGAGGGGTGTTACCTTCAGAAAGAAGATTCTTATGGCAATTTAAATGCCAGCACTGTAAACTGTCTCATTGTTTATTCCTTTTTCTGGAGACATCAGCTAATGTGTCTGTTCCATAACCCAGTAACTTCTCAGGCTTCATTGCCAAAACCCCAACTGCCCTGTTCCCAGTTGCCAAAACCTCTAACTTTCACCCTTACAGCTTTCACAGTGTTAGATAAATGAAAGTAAAATAAACGGAACTGAAAATAAAAATAACACAAATTGTTATGCTGGGTATGTTCTTATGCTCATTCAAAAAAGCCTTCAATTAAGAAAAATTCTCTGTCTTTCCAGAAAGATATGAAAACGAAATGGCTTTCCAGCAGCATTTAGGCACAAGTTCTCATAGAATTACACCACTTTGAGTTTAGAGAATAAGCATAAATCTATTTCTGACATGGAAGACTGGGTTGCAATATGGGCTTTTAGGGTTGTGCTTACTTTATGGATGTAGTTGTTGTAAATATAGTTGTAAAATGCTTAGTAATGAATTCCAGCGGTGTAGCCTGCAGGAGAAGTTCAGGCTTCGTGTATGTTCGTATGGGACAGTGTTTCCTTTCCCTCTCCAGATGTTAAGCACAGACCTATAGAAGCAAGAGAAGCTTTTCATATGGCCTAGGAAGGAATAGTGGTTTAGCCATACCTGCCTTTCTGGAGATGGACCAAGCTAAACCAAAGTTACTTAGTGTCAGTAAGTTTACTCAATCCAAGAACTACATGGACTTAAAAGCAGGAAAACTTTATTTGGTGAAAATTGGCAATATTTTCGTTGAATAGGTACTGACTACCACACCATGATGACTGATCTGTCCTTTCTTGGTGTTGCAGGGAAAGTGTTTGCACTCGAGTCCAAGAACAACTCCCAGGGTCTGGATTTAGCTGAAGCTGAGAAAGCTTGTGTTGACCTGAGTGCTCGCTTAGCAACTGCAGAAGAACTGAAAAGGGCTGTTCTGGACTGTTCTTTCGCTGGCTGCACCACGGGATGGCTCGCCGGTGGCTCCACTGGGTGAGGACAACAGCATAACCCTTCCTGAGAAGTTTTATTACACTAACGTTTGGGAACTTGGTATATTACTGGATTTTGTGACAGTTATCAGTTATAGGTAATCATTGGAGTTTGCCTATGGGTCAGCATGAACGTGTTTATAGTGCCTGCTCTCTGGGGTGTACTTCTTCTATGGACAAAGAATTTGACCTGAAGAGCTACCCTAATTTGGGTGACTCAGATTTCTGATGACTTGTATGTAAATATGGATCCGCATTTAAGTATGAAGAGACTCTGAGATTATAAAGGGACCTCCTCTATTGGGTCCAATGAGGTTATGGCCACCCAGCTCACTCCGACGTACTTCTTAGACACTGCAGTGAGTGTTGCCGCCTCAACCATGCTGGTAGAGGTGCTTGTCTATTGTCTATTTTAAGTCAGACGTGAACAGGGAGGGGAACCAGCTACTAGATAGGGTATTAAAAACCATCATTCTGTAGAGAGTGTGCTGGTGGAGGACGACCTCAATCTGCTGATGGAGACGCTCACGTAGTGCTCTCTAAACCACTTCAGTCCCTACAAACTGAGCTAGCCCAAGCAGTAGGTCTCAACAAATACAGAATCATAGAATCACAGAATGCTTTGGGTTGGAAGGGACCTTTTTAAAGCTTATCTAGTCCAACTCCTCCAGCACTGAGCAGGGACATCTGCAACTAGAGCAGGCTGTTCAGAGCCCGGGCCAACCCGACCTGGATGTGGCATCTACCACCTCTCTGGCCAAACTGGGCCAGGGTCTCACCATCCTCAGGATAAAAAAATTTCTTTCTTCTGGCTAGTTTAAATCCATCCTTTTTTAGTTTAAAACCATCACCCCTTGTCCTGTCAGGAACAGGTCTTGCTAAAAGGTCTGTCCCCATCTTTCTTGTAGGCTCCTCTAAGTACAGAAAGGCTGCAAGAAGGTCTCCTTGGAGCCTTCTCCTCTCCAGGCTGAACAAGCCCAACTCTCTCAGCCATTCTAAATATGATTCACTTGAACTGATGTAGGATGGAAATTGCTTAAACAAATAGATCCCTGCCAGCAAATCCAAAGAGACAAACTGGGTGGTTTTGTGGTCTGAGCAGCCAGGGACAGAACCTCTTTGACAGGCATGAGGGGATGTTTTTGTCTTCCACTTTCAGTTGTTCAGACCAACTCAATTCAGAGTTCAGGGCTGTTCACACAGGCAAGTCACTGACAAGTCCGAGGGCTTGGGAACTTTGAGAGAAGAGCCCCTAACAAGTTGATAGGAGTGAGAGGATAAGGGGTAACTTCTGCCAGCAGCTCAGAACTAAAGCATTTACAAGTCAGTCCCGACATGTGTAACTTATAAAGCATTGCACATTGTTACAGTTCAGGAAATGAAATGTCGTTAGGCAGGTCTCATTTGTCAGACGAGCCCTAATAGCTATTTATACTAAAAATGACACTCCTATGACTTATTTGCATGTCAGACAAGTGAGTCAGTAAAACCAGCAAGTGATCTGCCAGAATATAAATGAAAAAAGGTGGCAGAGCCCTCTGAAGGGCTCTCACTGCTATCTTTTGAATTCAGATGTCATCCTTGTGTCCAGTCCTCTGGTACTGCGCAGCGTGTGCTGTAGGATCTTATGTTCCTTTCTGGGCTTTTGTGAATTTGGAAAATGAGCATGACACATTTTCTCTTATGATCAGCCCCGTGCACAGAATATTAGAAAGCAGTTATTTATTTTAGAAATTGTAAACATCCTCAACAGCTTGTATTAAGATATTTATAGCAAATTTACTCATTTCCGTCACTTTTCTAGGACTGAAAAGCTGAAGCTGTCCTTTTCCCCATCCTATTCTCTATTTGTCTATGAAAGAATGAAGCCACTTATCCCTTCTATAAGGGCTTTGAAGCTCTGCAGAGACTTTCTGTTCTGTGATATACCTCCTGCAAGGCTGTCAACCTGCTCCTTTGCCTTAACTTGCCCCAAACTGGTTCCTACTCAATCCCTGGAGGGTTTCTTTTGGAGGGGATAACTCTGGAGCAAGCAACCAGAGTCAGCTACAAAAAGCCTTGCTGTGGGAGTCAGAAGGCTGGGGTTCTTCTTTCCTTGGCTGACCACAGACCAGATGTTTGCTGCTAGGAAAATTACTTCATCTCTATTTTTCCTTCCTTTTGTTAGCTCCTCGGGTTTTGCAGTGACTCCTATTGAATGCCTCTACAGTGTGAAACACAACAGGGCCCTCACTGCAGATGACACCAGTGGGAAATCTAATTATAAGACTCAGAAATGACATTTCACAAGGCTACCTACTTTTTTTTTTTGTTCAACTGCGTGGGACTTGCCCAGCACCTGGCAGTAGGGTAATAACAGCACATTTCTTGGGGAAGAAAAAAAGCAATATCCAGGGAATGAAAGAAGGGTTGGTCGCTAACCCTTGCCAGTCCTCTCATCTGTGTGTGTAACCCCACAGACTTGTGGGCCCTGTGGAGCCTCTCCAGGTGTACATTCTAGAACAGACCCAGCTGCTTATTTGCAGAGAAGCAGCCCTCATGATATGTGAGTTTGGCAAGCTTTCTGTTTTATTTCAAGGCTGTGCTCCGCTGCCTGATGATAATGCATGTGAATTTGCTCCCAGACATGTGTATGAGGTAGGTCAATTAATTCTCTTCAAGAGAAAAATCCAGACATAGCTGACAGGACACGGTCCAATGCAAAATGCTGAAATTGCTTCTGGAACTGTCTGAGGAGGTCTTCCACTCTGAAATGCCTTCATGTCACAATCTCTAGCCCTACAGCCCACCTCTGGTGTCATGCTCCGCTAGAAGATGACTTTGTCTTCTCATTGTCAATCATCTCAGTCTGATAGAGAACAAAAAATAGTTGTGTTTCAGGAACAGGGATTTCTACATGAAGCTCAGTCAAGAGACTTGAATTTAAGGTATGGACATGGCCAGTTTGCGTGAAGGAATGGTGTCACTGAGCAATGTGGACGGGAGCCGCTTTGCATCAGCTTGAGGGGGATGCCCATCTTTTTGTGGACATAGCGTGGACAGCCATGGTTCTTGTAAAACAGACAGCCCAACCATTGGGTGTTTTAGAAAATTTACTTTTTCAGGAAAAACAGCATCCAAAAGAAAATACATTCTGGCTGTATTTTCTAGGGCAAGGTAATTCTTGGCATCCAAGCTCAGAAGGGATGAGTTCAGACCAGGAGCAGTCCTCTCTGATCAGAAGGGATTAAAGGTGATCAGTTTATTTAGCCTAGCAAAAGGAAGACAAAGGGTATATGCTTACTCTTAGCAAATGCACAAGAGCCACTAATACCAGGATTTTAACTCACCAGTTCTAATGAGGTTGACTTTTCTAATTTTCAAAAGAACTTCACCTATTCTGCCCTTTTTAAAAGAGTATTTTTGCCCTTTAGAGTTTCTGTAAGGTTTTGTCCTCTCTGAAAGCCTTTTCTCTGATAATTGAGTGTTTTTGTAAATCAATAGCATTCAGCAAATATTTGTGTAGGGTTTTTTGAACCCTTTAGTAATTAATCAATAACATCTGCTATGAAAGCCATGGATTAAACTGGAGCCCATAAAATGAAATTGGGTAAAACCAATTTTCTAGTGACACTTGATGTGTCTTTGAGCCCCCGACTAGTCCAGGCCAGGAAGCAACATGATTCTCCCCCCCACACACTAAGAATGCTCAAATTATATGTACATAGCGATATTATAGTAAAATGGCTATATAAAATCTTTCATACTAGGCTACAGTAAGAAAATCTGCATGAATGGGCCATATTTATTTAATGAACAGAGACCTTACTATTTCAGTAGCCATATGTACAATTTTAAGCACAAAAGGCTGCATTTTGGTGTATATTTTTAAGAATCTAAAGGATATTGGTTCTGCCTCGGTAAGACCTCCTTTTGACTTTTCCAGTGGCAGTACTGCTGTTGGAATGTCTTCATGTCACACTTAGCAGCTGCTTTTTTTGGGTCACATCCAGCCAAAATTAGCCTCTATAGTTCCCAGTCAACGGACTTTCCAAAGCCCACCTGTGCTCCCCTTCATGGCTTTTCAAGGAAATTTTCTTCCCTTCGGTAATCGTGAACATGTCATTTATATTTTATTCCTCATCAGAGCCAGCTTTATAATTTGCAGTTTCCCAAACTACAGAGGGAAAGACTAAGAATAAAAATCCTCTCGTTTGGCTTCTAGACTACTGACTTTTTTTTTTTTCCTCTCTCACCTAGTTATTGAAACAAGTGGTAAAGCTGACCCATGAAAAAAAAATTAGCACAGGATGTTAAAGATTTATCTTGACTAAGAAAAGTGGTGAAATTTTTCACTTTCTAATTAGGGGACGGTTTCTTATATTAGGTTATGAACCAGACTTTTGCAGCTCATGTTGTTGATGATGTTCCTCTGAGTTGAATATATTCATACTCCAGTTCATCCTACTATGAATAAATATCATAAGACCATTCTGACTCAGTTCAGTGAATTTATTGACTAAGAGGACAAAGCTTACAGTCAACGGGCGGATAAAGGAGCGACTGCAGAACCATCCCAGTCCCACCTACTGGTTTCTGTGCTGGTGGATCACGCTATGTCATATAAACTCAGCTGTTAACTCCATATGTTTTAACGTGGGTTTACTGAAAAATTTAAGTATTACAAAATCAGAAATCTCAAAATTTCTAGACGTAGAATTTATAAAATCTTGGAAAGTAGAAGTACCAGTGGATATGACTATAAACAAAATTTATGCTTTATACATAAATATTATCTGTTTATAATATATATCTTTATTATACATGTGTATATATACAATATATAAAACTCGGTATCATTACTATGGCCTCAGTATATCACTATGATGTTTTTAATAGTATCTATGATATAGTTGCATATGATGGCATTGTGAAATAAATATTCATGCCAGCTTTTCTGCTATTTCCGTCTTTGAAAATAGGAATTCAGAGAAGGGCAAAATAAACCAATTACTCATGGGTTACATAATACAGTACTAAAAATTTAACCAATGCAAAAATGAGTGAAAAGCTTCTGGGAATTCTGGTTCGTACCTTATTGTGCTATATATTAAATTTTCTCCTTATGTGAGTGTGCACATGATAAATGCAATATCTGAGTCATGATGCAGGAAAACAGCAATCAGCTTGGCCAAACTCTGATCTGTTTTTCGAGATGGTATGGAGGAAGGACTGTTAATAGTTCTTGGTTGGATGAATTGTATCACACAATTGCGCTGAGGTTCAGCACAGCGGGGAGTCTCTGTGGTCTCTTCATTTCTCACTTGAGAAGAGGCATCATGAACCAGGTTGTACTTTTAGGCTGGGTAGCAGCAGACTGAGAAGATTCTCCACGGATTTTTTGGCTTGGCTTGTCAGGGAACCAAAGACGACACAATCAGGCACCCTCCTGCTTTCCATCAGAGAGCAGGGGCCATTGTCAGCACCACTAAAGCCCTCCTTTCCCCTTAAACCCCCTCCTTTTCCAACTATATTTTTACTTTAGTACTTGCACAGTCTAGCATATGTGATTTTTATGCTGTGAGATCATCAGAACTGGGAGAAAATATAATGTTGTTATATATTTTTAGTCTACCTGGAGTCCTGCAGGCTATTTCTATGCCAAAGGCGTTGTGGATCTGATTGTTAGACCCACTGCTGAGAAATGCTGAGCACTCTTGAAGATCCTTCCAGCAGTGGTAATAACAGCTTACTGGGGATGTTTAAAGCTTGCAGGATTGAGCTCCTGGTAGGAAACTCCTGACAAGAGAAGCAGGAATGGGAGAGATGAAATTAATTAATTTTTTTCTCTCCTATTTCTTCCGTGTGCAAGGTGCAATTTCTTTCATCGCATTAGAATGTTGCAGTTTTCATCAGCTCAATTTGAACATGACAAAAATCCAAATTAAAGTCCTAAGTAGAAGATTAACCAGGGTCTAGTCTGTTGTAGGAAAAAAGAAATAGACAGGAAGAACAATTTTTAAACTTGCTGCAGGAAAGAAGTTTAGTGAAAAATATATTTAAAACATCTTAATGTCATTTAAAGCCTTTGTCTATAGTGTTAAAACTATAGGCAAGATACATCTAAGTGTGGTCTCGTTGCATAGCAGCTGAGAAATGCTCTTAAAAATTAGTTCATGAACATTTAGCTCTTAAAACTAGTTCATTAACTAATCAATATATTCTAGCAACTACAAGAGTTGGGGGGAAAATGTGAGAAAAACTTGCTTTTCAAATACACAGTCTTATGTGTAAGCCAAATGTCCTATTTTAGAGACAAGGTGTATATACACACAGATACATTTTTCACCTACTGAAGAAATTGTTAAGAAATTACAGTGCTTTGAGCAGAAGTAAAATTGGCAAGAAATTGCAATTAGAAATCAGAAAATTCAAGATAAGATTTTCAAAAGTGGCTTCCAAGCACCAGGAATTTCATTCCCTGAACTTTTAAGTAGGGGGATGAGATGATATTGTTTCCCAGAGCAGAAGTGTGGCAGGAACCGTTCTGGTACGTATGTGTGACCACCACCATATGGCTCGTTTCATGTTGCTTTTGTTTACAGTAAAGGAACATTAAAGTCGCACATTTGACTGCTCAAAAGCTAACACATGCCAGAAGGAAGATGGTCTGTACAGTCATAACTCAGCCCGCTTGTGCAAATCAATGATTCTGTAGTATTTAAGTGCATCATCAAATACTGGGTTTCTACTGGATCTTTTCCATGCTTAGTGAATGAGAAATTAGTCAACATTTTATTTTATTCCCCAAACTGAGTGCGAGACTGACAGCAAAATTATTTCAACCATTGCACAATGAAAAATTATAAACTTCCTTTGCTGAAAGGATTCCTTGGTGGAGAGCTTTTTTGTCACTCGAATAGCTGACCACGCAATGCTTCTGCAAACCTGCTGTCTGCAAAAAAGTAAACACCACACCATCAATATCCAGCTGCAAAAATTTGGGCTGAATTCACTTTCCCAGCCTTTGTGACCTTCAGGGTAACAGTAAAACCAGTGTTTTCTACAACAAACTGTCTTCTATTTGTTAGTTTTAAGCAGCCAGTACAGCTGAGAGAAGAGATAATTAGTAATCTCTTCCTTCGTGTTCAGTATCGACAGAGTTGTAAAGCCAAATACAGATTTATTACTTTTGTTCAAGCCTGTGAAGGGTGCCAGGGTGGATTAAGCCCTGCTGGGTACCAAACCAGAAGAAATGGAGTTTACACAAAGGGGTGGAATTATTGTTTAAAAAAAAAAGGCAAACTTTCTTTCAAAAATTCCAGATGAATTTTCTGAGCTTGCTTGTGTTAGCATTTGAGCAGTTAAATATGCATCCTTAATGGTCTTTTAATGTAAAATGCTGATGATTTATAATCTTTCAGAACAAATCTTGAGTTTTCGATTTGTTTTAATCCAGGTGGGAATCTGTAATGCTGGAATGTGAGAGCAGAATGCAGCCTTAAGTACTCTGGGACTTGGTCTGATGTTGAAAAGTATTACAGAATATAATAAGATAAACATTCTTTATTGCTTCCTATGCCTTGAGTTGATCTTGAGCAAACTTTTTAAAATGACTTTTAATTCTCCCTTGGCTTGTTTTCATAGATCTTCCCGCACTAATGCCTTATGTACCGGGTCTTAAATAGTTAAACCGAGGCTAAAGCCTGACTACTGGGATTAAAAATATCTCCAAATTTCACCTGCATGTACAACTTCAGAAGATTTCTGATTATTTTTTTTCTTCTTCTTTATTTTAGGACAATTATATGCAGAAAGACGGGCAGCAAACAGCAGAGCGTGAAAGCCATTGATGTTAAAATTGAAACCAGGCCCTTTGTGAATGACCAATATGATGCTTTTTGTGTAAAGGATGAAGGTCAGCACTGAAGTACTATTGAAATAACGCACAGTCATTGTTCTCTTGCAACATTAAAAGTTTTGCCTTCCATTTCTCTATGCTGAGAAGCAAAGCGGGAAAGTTAAGGGATAAATCTTTACCGTAAACGCCAACTGAGTGAACCAGCTGCTGCAAAGACAATGGTTGCAGGAAATAAATTGTGTTAACTTTTGTCTTTGCTGCGGTTTAGCAGGTTCAAACAGCGCTACTGATCTGCGAGAACCCATTTTGGTGTTCAGAGAACATACCTTATGGTATGGATGTATTTGGCACCAATATAACTAGGATGCCTGAAGCATCTCCCGTACTCAGCATTGTAACTGAAGGTAACTCACAAAGCTGCTTCCAACTGCAAAACACCGTGGGGCTGTGTGTCTATCAGTATACAACATTTGTATGCAAGTGACTTCGTTGCCTCCATTTTAATTTTGGTTTGGGTTTTTTTGTTAATAAGTGTAGATCAGCCCACTAGGGACTCTGATTTTTATCATGAAGGATTCTGAAAACCAAATTATTTCTAATTTAAGTTGATGCCTAAAGTTGTTTTTGATGTTCAAATGCCAGAACCCAGAAGCAAAGATGGATTCTGACAGCAAAAAGTAAGTTACTGATAGGCAGGGTTGTGTAAAGAAGTTTGGGAATGCCTGAAACAGGTTATTGATGCCTGCAGTGAATTTTACATCTCTTTTCCAAGAAAAGCAGGGGCAAGCAGAGATGGCGTTTACTGAGAAACAGTAAGATCACAACACGGGAGCATTTGGAAATAAACAGTCAGTGGCAGCAGTGGGAATGAAAATAGTGTTGAAGTGAAATGTGCCAGGGGTGATGCACACTTGCTGTGCTCTCCAAAATCAGTGATTGACTGACCATCTTCTCAAGTGACTCTCGTGGTATCGACTCCGGGCTCCGTGCTGCCGTGAGCGATCCCAGCTCCGTCACCCGGTTGCTGATGTTGTCACACAAGCACCTTTGTGCTTTCTTCCATGCTGCTCCTCACATATAGGAGCAGCTCCCTGTAAACATCTGCAGAACTCTCTCATTGTCCTCCTTCAAATCTCTTTTGTCATCACCCCCCCCGCCTCGAGAAAAACCTTGCGGTGGGTGGTTCAGCTGCGGGACGCTGAAATCATTGCTCTGGCCACTATTGTTCCATTGTGCCCTTGTGCTCCCCTGTCTCCCTCCACCTCCTGCGGCCGAGATTCCACGTAGATGCTGGATCTCAGGGAAAGAACCGTGTTTGCTTTTTGCTGTTGGTTACTGCTGGTGATAAAGGGGCAGTAAAGGTGACGATAAGAACAGTCTGACAATGCTTGTTGGAAAGTAGTGCTAAACAGGACAGGATCAGGATTAGACAAATAAAAATCCTAAAGACATTCCTTATTTTGTTCTTCCGAAATGGATTTTGTTGTGTACACATGACAATCGCATCAATCTTTGCTTTAGTGGAATTGAAAGGGAATTGGGACTAAGAGTTATGTCTGGCAGGAAAAGCTGTAGCTGAAACGTTCTATGAATGCTGTGAGTAAAGCTGCAGTTTTTGGAGTGCAGATAAACGTGTCCTCTTAGTTTCTCGTAAACAATTATTTACAAGATACCCATCCAAGCTCAATGGCTTACCCATATTCTGTTTGCCTTTTTCAGCAATAAGAAAAAAATTAGTGTTCTTGATAGCAGATAAATTAAACGTACTTCATAGAGCAATCAAGATGTGATTCGCTTTATGTCATATTCAGACCACTTCTTTGTATTTGTCGTGCTTTGCTGTGGATATGAAGTTTTTCACTTTTTCATTGCTACAGCTTTCTTTTCCAGAGCTTTGCATATAGCTGACAGTGAATTTCCAGCTACCTGGTGATGTCATTTAAACTAATAAATCCTTCCAAGCCCTATCTGCTGAAAGAGGTATTGGCATCCTAACATTGGGAGCTTACAAGCAGCACTTACGTTGGCTGTGATTGAGCTTTGGTTGTTTGTACCCTGTACTCAATATTTTTATCCAAATTTCCATATACTTTAGCGTCTCTGCAATCAAGAAGAAAAACATCCCCGCTCCCCTTTCGCAGGGCTAAGCGTTAAGAGTTGTGTTTTCCAATTTCTTAACGACGAGATGACATCCTATAAATTCCAGTGGTCTCTCTGGAAAAACTCTCCTGAAGTGGGCGGTTGTAACAGGGGATGTTTTACGTCAAAGAGGATGTTTCGTGTCAGTTTTCAGAGCGTGTGACACAGTTGAGGTAGCAGTTGTAGGGAATTGAATTTCAGTGGATTCCCAGTTCTGCCAGGTGGCGTGGAAGCTGAAGTTTGCATCTTTTCCATGTTGATTTTTTTGCATTAATCTTCGTCTGTCCTTTCTTGTAGACAGTATTTTATCAAGACATCTCAAAAAAGTCTTTACAAATTGGTGGGGTTCTTGTCGTTTAAATGAAGAAGATGCTTCTGGAGGAATCTGGGTTGGGAAGGAGGGGTGTTGTGTTCTTAAAGTGACTTGGGTTGACTCTTTGCCAGAAATCACCTGTCGCAAACTCCTTTCCATACATGGTTTGGACTTAAAGTTACCCTTCAGAGGGGCCATAATTCCTAAAAGCCAATTACGACTGAATGTGTTAAAACAATTAACAAGAGGTATCTTCAGTCCTGTGTAGAAAATAGTTGCCAAGCCTTTAGGAGGTCTGGAACCAGTGTCTTCAAGTCGGAACATGCTTATCCTCAGCACTTGACATCTTTGCTGTGCCACTTATTCCCATTCAGTTGTCAGATGTTGGCTTTCTTCTGATTTCTACCCGTGTATATTGAGTTCTTCATTGACTGATGTGGTGTTTTCACTCCAGGAGATTAGTCTGTGCTAAATTACTGCGGACATGAGGATCTTCTTCATTGCCTCGTATTTGTGCTGTCTCCCTGTGTAACTCAATCTGTCCTTGCTTGCTGGAGGTCAGCTGTCGATGTGTGGAGCCCTGTCAGGCGTTTGACCTTACTGCCAATGTGTTGCAAATTCAAGAAGGATCATGATGGCCAGAGCTGGACTCCAGGTTTCCAGGATTGAGATGTGATCTCCCACACAAGCAGGCAGAGCATGGGAACTGCTGGATGGGGCCCGCGTATCAAGCACATCAGGCTCTTCGACTGGGAAGCCTGCATTGGCCTCCTTTTTTAACTAGCACTAAGAAAAGAGACTGGTTTATAGGAGGACAGATGAGGAGAAAAGCAGTGCTCTGGATGGAGAGTTCAGCACTGGAGGAGCCCAGTCCTTATCTACCAGTGTCACCACTCCAGGCAATCCCTGTGGTCGCCTTAACAAAGAGCACTTCTGTTCCTCTAGGTGACAAGCTGCTGCTGACACACCCTCTGTCACGCTTTGTGGCCCAGACCTGCCTCCTCTCTTCCAGCAAGAGAATGGCCTGAATGCCAGCCCTGAGCACCGGCTGTTGTTCCAAACAAGCCCATACTTTGCCAGCTCCTGGTACAAAGGCCGCAGACAAAAACCTGAAGCCTGTCCCCAGGAGTGGCTCAGCCTGATGAGCTGCTCTGCCAGCCTCAGCTCCAAACCTGTACCAGAATGAACGGGTTTGGCAAAAAGGCTGAGCAGGAATTGTCATAGCAACTGAGACTGTGACAGGGTGAGGAGCCATAAGATGCTGCAACCTGGAAAACCTGTCCTTCTTACCCAGGAGAGGACAGCAGCAAAATGCGTGTAGGAACTTGAGAATGTCTGTGCAGGGTATCAGCTGTCACTTGTGCTTGTAAACGCTTGTCGCTGCAGCAAAGGCACGAGCTTACAAAGTGTCAGGTGAGAGAGTCAGAAGTTCTCCATACAGCGTTCATCCATCAACATCTTTAAAATCTGTTTTTCTTTCTATTCCCGCATCAGCCAGATCTCTCTTTCAGGATCTCATAATCCTCTGTTACCACATCGGTCGCCAGGTTTTACAGTAAGCTCCCTTCAGCTTTCTTCTTTCCTGGAAGGTTATAATGTGCTTTTTGAACGTGTTTGCCATATTTAACTAATGTAAGTCTTTCTTTTTGGCTGCCTCTGGCCACGGGATTAAGAAGCAAGTCTTTGTAGATAAGAATACCCTCTGACATATAATTATCTCATACAGCCTGGGATCAATCCTTCCCTTGGAGCAGATACACAGCTCCCATTTGTACCGATGGAAGTAGCTACATAAATAACGTGAAATGCAGGGGTCTGTAGCCTGCCTTAAGGGGCAATAAAGTTTTTTATTCCTTTCACCCCCATCAATCTCTATTCATCCAACCAGTTCACAGGAAAGGCATGAGCTGCGAACTGCTCCTCACTTTCTCAGATGCCAAGCCTCCATGAGACTGTACATAAACTGAGCTTTGTGTAGCCTCAAGAGCTTGTTTTTTCTGTCCGTGTGTGTGTGCATAACTCGCACCATCTTCTGAAGGCGTTAGACAGTATATATGTATGTGTACAGTATGGAGAATAGACTTCAAAGCTTTGACTTCGGTAGCGTGTCCCTTAAATTAGTGGCAGATGTTTTTCAGCAAACCTGGTTGAGAAGTGGTTAGCCAGGTCTAGCAGACAAGTTCTAAAAGCCAGATCCAAAAGAACTTCCACAGAGCGTGGATGTTTATTGTAGGATTTTAATTTCACTACAAGGTAAACAACTGGCAGCATAAATACATCATATTTCTAAATAAACATGTATTTACCTGTGCCTGGGTCAGGATTGGGTAGATGATGGGAAAAGCTGCAGCCGGGACTCACAAGGAGCTCGTAGAATGTCCCTGGGGCAAAAGCAGGAAAGCCTGAGCTTTTGCAGAAAGTAGTCTGAAAAAAGCTTTTCTGTCAAAACCATTGCCCACTGAAAACCCTGGACATGAACTGGTGTCAATGGAAATGTTGTTTGTAAGACCTTGTGCTGATGCTGCCTAGAAGTAGATTCCAGCAAAGCAGGAAGGGTGTTCTTGGAAGATGTTTCTCCTGAACGTTTAGGAGCATAGTTTTGGAGGTCACTTTTTCAGCTTTCAAACAAAAGTCTTTCCAAGGAACATACTCTCAGTGGTTCAGTTTTTGTACCAAGGCAAACTGGAGATCAGTACTGGAACGCAGACCTGGCCCTATATTTCCCTTATACCATATAATTACCAGAACTACTGAGCTGTTGCCTTTTTATTTCTGGTGGTTCTGTATCAGGACAAAAGCAGATTTTGAATCTTCAGTTACTTTGGCAAGTGGAACAGTTGTTTTTTCTTCCACAGTCAATAAGGGCTCTAGAACCCCTGGAAGAATTCCCAGATTTGAGAAAGAATATAGAAGTGTTTATTTGTACCAACGCTGCACGCTTTGCCCAGTGGGTTTCTTGGTAAAATCATGTTCTTGCATTATATGCTTTTTGTTTCTTTTGTTTTTCTGCAACCAAGTGATGCCTGTTCCAAAAGGGACTGTGAAATATCTGCAGAAAAAGGGGACAATGCTCTCTTGAAGAGCACTTCAGAGGGAGGAAGGTCTTTGAGAGGAGGGACACTACAATGCCTGGAAATACTCTAGAAGATCTTGACCCACCTTCTTGGCAATAGTCAAGATTGTTCAAACCTGAAGAAGAGAGTTAAAACTTAGCTTACTGTGGTGTTGGTGGTTGTCTGTCTGCCTCCTCTCTCCACATATTTTAGGCAACAGAAAACTCAAATCAGTTTCGGTATTGTTTACAATAATTTTTGCTTCCTGGCTTTTAGTTCTGTAGGTAGAAGTATTATCAAACATCTTGTTAGATTATATATCCTAAATAAATTTAGCTCTTCAGATTCTCCCGGAGAGCAGAGCTGTGTTATCCCTGGGTGGTGTTACGTTGAAGAGCACAAGTCACCATTTGTTAGTGTCTCTAACCTGAAATAAGTTAAAGCCTATTGCAAGGTCTCTATAATCTTATTTCTTGTCTTCCTTTCAGACAAGCCCTGTGGGGACCCGCCATCTTTCCCCCACACCATTCTGCATGGCCACACTGGCTTTGAAATGGGGGACGAGCTGCTGTACGTTTGTGCCCAGGGGTACATCATGGGCAACAAGGAGACGGCGTTCACACTGCTCTGCGACACCTGCGGGGAGTGGTACGGGCAGGTGCAGGCCTGCGTCAAAGGTAAGCTCACATGGAGCATCCTTCTAGGAGGTCCCAGCCTCCCATCAGCCCAACCATGATGTTTTCAGGCTTCCAGGGGTATCTTCTGGCCATGTGCAGTCCTAGGGAAGGCCTTGGTGACTAGGGCATCGATGTCTTAGCTGGCTCAGCAGGGCTTTTATGAGCCCATTGGTAGACATCTCCATTAAACCACAGGAGAGGGTAATTTATTCATACTTATATGGGCCTAAAGTTTCTTTTTAGGTAGCAGGAGACCTTCAAAATAAAACACAAGTATTTTTAATGTCATATTTATTTTTTCTGTATCTGCTAACCCTATTTCAGGGTTTCACTAAGTCTTATCCCAGGGTTACCATTCAGCTCCTGCCTTCCAGCCCACCATCTTCCTTCTTTTCCCCTCCAAACCCCTTTTTCTTTAGGAGAATTATAGAATGCTTTGGGTTGGAGTGGCCCTTTAAAGGTCTAGTCCAAAGGAACATCATTTTTACTTACTGGAAAATAACCTTTGGGAAGATCCTTCACCTGCATATTTAATGTCAGAACCAGCCCCTTTCTGGAAATCAGCTCTTTATAATCTTGTACGTGCTCCTTCTGTTACTGGATGAGGTTTGATGTTCCCATGTACTTCATTTACTCAAGGAAAGGGATTACTACAGCCGTTACAAGAAATACCGGAGGTATTTTTCTCAGAGTAGTTCAAAAGCCGTGCCCAGGCAGCGTCAGCGAGCCAAAGACATTGTTGACCCGATGGAGGGTACAGTGCAGGTTTTGTGTATCTGCTGCTGTGTTTATTTTCCCGTGAAGCCACAGAGTTGCTACAGAGCAGGCTACTGAAATGCAAACTCGATGGTTTTTTCTCACCTTTGGGAACCTAGAGCAAGTACAGAGAAAAGCCAGCGTCTTGTTGTAGGCGTGCACCAAGCGTGGCCTGTGCACAAGTAACGTCTGTCCTTACCATAAACGTGCTGAGGCTGCCCTTGGCTTCATCACGTGGCCACCAGCCTTACAGCTCCATCTGATGCTACAGGCTGAGGCCCCCAGGATGGCACAATCATAGAATCACCGAGTCATTTAGGTTGGAAGAGACCTTTAAGATCAGATCAACTGTTCCCCCAGCACTGCCAGGTCGCTGCTAAACACATCCCTCAGCACCACTTCTCCAGGGCTTTGAAACCCTTCTGAGCTTGTGTAAGACCTTTCCTTCTAGTTGCTTTAGCACTTTTGAACTTATGGATACGATAAATGCAGCGTCTTTTTGGTAGGTTAGGAAAATTAGAGACCTGCGTAAGGTACGAGAGCTGCCCGTGCAGTGACAGAGTGGCGGAGCAGTGAGATGGAAGAGTTAAAAAAAAAGAGTGTATTATGTTTTAATTTGCCCCAATAAAAGGCATATAATTTTTTATCTTGCACCATGCTTTCAGGATTTTTGTCTACAAACACAACAGCAGCTACCCAGATATTTACCCCATTAAAAGGACTGAAAGTGGATTTTCCTACCAAATAACTTGACTCAAGGAATCAGGCTTTTATTAAAAAAGACAAAACCAAAACATAAAAGCCCTGGGAAATGGTAATAATGACATTTCCTTCATTTAAACCTTCAAGAAAATCCACCTTTAGTTAAATTCTGCAACAAGCTTTTACATTTCTCCTTGTTTAAACATAAGTTAAACAGCACCTTGAGTTCAGAGGAAGGTGCAATCCGAATTCTGCTTTTTCTAATATTTGGGAACGATGATCAGAGTATCTTTACTATTATTTTTAAGAGTGCTATCTCACCTTTGGGATGGTATTTCTGGCAAAATAGGTAAATGGTAAGCAAAGAATGGGCAGCTGTTGGGTAACGGAGCTGTCTGTATGGGCTGGCATTTAGCATATCCATTTCAGAACCTATATATTCCTTAATGTCCCAGGGGCTCGCAAGGAGTTATTTTTACTCCTGAACATAGACCACCAGGCAGTGGATAATCATGAGAAAAGGTCAGACTTGTTCTTAGGAGAAACAAATCGTGTCTGTGCACCAGGGAACCAGATATTCCAAAAAAGTCTAGAGATACAAAAAAAAACAACCTTAAAATCCCAACATCTTTCTAAACTATTTCAACAGTTCAGATGATTAAGTGAAAATCCTGCAGGGAGCAGAGGGAGGAGCATGGAGGAAGAGAAGGAAAAAGGAGTATCCACATCTGATAACCCAGTGGGTCTGAATCCCCTGTGACCCACACCAAATGGATACTGGTTTTTCCTCCGCTGAAGTTAGTGAAAACGCTGACTTTATCCTACAGAACTAAAACTGTGTTACGCCGAAGTAAGGGAAAGAATCAGGCCATTTAAGTTGTGTGTGTTTCACTGTTTTCCCTGGATAAATAGTCCATTTCCCCTGTTTTGCCTGAGCCTTTCACACAGCCACAGGGGAGAGAAAAATATTTAGAAAAGAAATAGGAAAGTGTGGCTGTAAAATCACAAACATCAACACTGGAACTTGGGAGCAGATATAATATTGTGGATTATGATTTTTTTAAATGAATTAAATGTAGACTTCATGCTGAGGGGCTGCCTTTGATTAATGTTTTTCAAACACTTCACGGACCTGGGATAGAAAATACAATGTGAGTTCAGTTAATTATATATTCAATTCCCCTGATCGCAATTCTTTAACAAAGGAGGCTTTACGGGAAGACTGAAATATTAGGGTTCATTATTTTTAAAAAAATTAAGAACTCGGTGAAAAAGAACAAAAAGATGGAATGTAATTGAAAGCAACCTGAATTACAGTTGAAAGAGGAGAATAATTATAAATTAAGCACTCCAGAAGTCAGCGCGCACGTTGCTTTTTCAGCGCTTTGAGGTGAGAGAGTAACTTCCTTATCTTGAAGGTTAATGATGGGACATAACAGAATTTATATCCCTGATGGCAGGGGATCTGCTGGCTGACATCAGAGGAGGAACGGTTACAAAGCCACCTCCCCAGCCATCGAAGTGCTATGTTTAGAGGCTGGTAAGATGATCCGGTTCCCTTGTTCCGCATCTGTGCTGGGGGAGCAATATGAAGCGGTCCCGATGCCCCTCACACCAACACAACTCATAATGCCCAGCTGGCCAAGCGGAATATCAGACTCAACAGCAAGAATTGGGTTTTTTCTCTTGTTTGTGTAAAAGCATTGAGTCTGCTTTAAATTCCCAGTTGCTCACCCAGAGCAAATATGGAGTCGGAGAACTATCATCGTAGCAGTGTCTAAATATAGCACTTAAATGCTGTTGGAAGTAGCTTTATGATCATCTTTCCTCTCTGTTTTGATCCAGTTAGAAGAGACATGGTCCATTCTGGCACCCGGGATGTAGGCATACAACCATGCAGTTGGCAAATTCATAAATTAAATTAAAAATTATAATATGCACCAATACGCATGTAATCCAAAACGTGTGGCAAAAGTTGGCTATGGGCATAACGGAACAAAATTATTTTGAGGTTATATTAAGTGGATTCTGGATAAAGTATGTTGGAAATTAGGAAACCAGTACATTAGAAATGGCTGCAATGGACCTTGTGCACAGCAGGCAATTTCTAATCAAGATGTTTTTTAAGAAAAAAAAAAAGTGGCTCTGTATAGTTGGTGTTTCCTGCAATTTGTCATCGTGAAAAGACTCTGTGTTCTAACTGGAAACAAAGCAACCTTAAGCAGAGAAGAGGGAAATACGTGGCTTTCGCAGTTTATTTTTTCTGTTTCTGTGGCGAGAACACATTTGTTTCGCAAAATACATCCTGCTGCTTGGCATCGCGGTGAGGTCTGGGAGCAGAGGTACACGTGCTGTGCCGTGGCTGTCCTGCAGGCACAGAGACTAACGCAACCATCAGTTTTTCCCCAAATAAACCGTCAGTTCAATATTAGAAGCATTAATACTAACATTTCAGTGAGGGGGCAGAGTCAGGGCTGCAAGGCATTAGGCTGCGTCCTCGAGAGTTTGCTTTTTCAAAGAGAAGGCAGAGGAGATGGCTGGGAAATCATGTCACATATCTGCCCTCCAGAAGAATGTCATCTATTGATCCTTTCCCCTGGGCTGCTGTGGGTTTTTCCAACTGTAAGCTTGTGGCAGGAGAGGTCGTATCTTCTGCACGTCTAAGGAATGTCTCCAGTGTCGACACTTAGATACTTGTCAAGCGTGTTCAGACCTGGTCTGACGTTTCCACGCTGAGGACCTTAGTTCTGATTTTGGTGTAAGGAGGAGTCAGCTTTGACCACCTCTGAAAGCTTCACCTGCAGCTCCCAGCGTTTTTTGCCTGGTTCTCGTGTTCTCATAACTTCAAGCATTGCTTTTTGAGTTTTCAGTTCACATTCATGTGGTGTGGACTAGGCAGCACCCTTTAATTCTTTTACTTTTTGAACGGGGCGAGTAAAACAAAAGGTCTCTGGGTTTTGATCTTATATGGGAATGCTTTTTTTTTTTTTTCCCCTCAGAGTGCAAAGGGAGAGTTGTGACAGACAAAATCAGCCACAAAATACATCCATGGCCTCTCGAAACAATTGTTAGGGCAAGCTTTGGTTCTCTGTTCAGGTCTGTCACGAAGCGGCTGTATTAGATTAACGTCAAGTATTGATCTGGCATGCACCGATTCTGCCAAATCGAATTACTTAGAAAAATTATGATGGGTTATTTATTTACATTAGCAGGCTTTCTGCTCAAATAAAAATCATCCTCCTTCTTGCGGCTGCTGCAAAAGACAACACAATTTCTGCCTAGCGTACTCCGGTTGGTTTGAGAGGTGTGTTTGTGTGCCCGATCCCAGTCAAACGGATCATTCTTTGAGGTGCTGTCGTTCCCAAATCTGCCTGATCTTAAGCAAATCCGTCCAAATGCTTTTTTTCCCACCCACCCTTAAAGACAGCTGCCAGCTTGTTTGGTGTAACTGCTTGGAGATTCTTAGAAGAGAGATGTTTTTATACAGTAGAAATGTTTAGGATGATGGTCTACAGAGAATCGAGTTTCAATTTCCTGTATTCCGAAAATACATCCACAAAATATGCGGTGCACTGTATGGTTGTTGAAAATAGCAGCACTCGAAATAGAGCTTGGATGCCAATATGCTATCTAGAAGAAAAATTAAACTGATCCTAGAGTGTGGAAAACCAGGCTCTTTGGTTTCGCCTGTCTCTGTTTGGCCACTGTTTTCAGATTAGGATCAAAAGTTGAAGGAGATGAAAGCTTTTTAGGACTGGAAGCTTCCCAGAAAGGACAAGGCTTGAATTAAAAGGATTTTACCTTTTAATTGAGCTTCACATCTTTGGTAGTATGCCATTTCAGCATCTGTTGCTGTAAAATGTTCATTTCAGCCTCAGTAATCCCTCAGACAGTGGGTCAAGACTCAACAGATCCTCGAGGCTGCCAGAGGAGGAGGGTGGGGGTAAAATGTAACAATGACCAAATATAGAAAGATTTTGGTCTTGGACTAATTAATTTCAGTGCTGGCTCTTTCTAAAACCAGACCTGCCTGGATAAGAAGGAAGGTGACACCACTTCTAAATCAGGTGCATAAATAAAGGCTGCAACTCTTTGGATAAGAGGTGGAGCTGAATCTACTTTGGTTGGGGCTCTTCAGTACCGAGACTAAACTTCAGGGAGCTGGAAAGCTCAGGGACGTGCTGAGGAGGGGAGCAAAAAAGCGCAGAAGTCGTGCAAGCTGTTCCGGGAAAATCAAGCTCGTGGCTGCCTTGAAAGATTGTCATGGCAACAAAAACTCACCAAATACTAAGTTCGAGCCCCATTTGAAGGTCTGAGGCCCAGAAGAAAGAATATAGAGTATTATTACTGTGGAAGTCGATTCAGGATCATATAAATCAAAGGTTCAGAATAAGGGGGTCTGTATTTCCTTTGATGGTTGGAGCGCTCAATAGTTGCTTTCATTCTGGCATCCCATAAGCTAACATTAGTTATGTTGATAGTCTTTGCTATAAACTCTACAAATACGGGAGATCGCATAGGAAAATACATCACAGCAGCTTTACAGCTTGGGCCACAATCTGATTGTCAGCGGGAACAAGACTCCCTTATGTGGTGACGAGCGGCGCGTAATGAGCTCCGATCTCAGGCTCTCTTTAGACTACAATGGGCTTTTTCTTTCCTCAGCTGAGCGTTAAGAAAGCACCGATTCATTTCTGTACGTGCAGGATCAGGCCTAGAGACAACAGGTTTGATGGAGACCTGATTGATGGCTCAACAAACCGTGAATATGTTCTGATAGACTGAGGGCTCCCGTATTTTCCTAGGAGCACGTGCACTCTCCCGGTGTGCCTCCGCAGGACTTCCTTCTAAAGGGCTGGAAGTACACGGCAGGAGAGGGACTAAAGGAAAAGAGCTTCAAATTCTAGAAAAAGCATGTTACACGGTTGTTAAGTGTTCACCAACGATCCATACTGGTCAATAAGATGAACACCAGCTGCTCATTCATATTGCTTGCTGAAGAATAGGTCTGGAGGAAGCGACACAAGCACATGAATGTCATTTTTTGTTCATGGATGTGTCTGCATGCACTGGAACACCACAGCGTAGAAATCAGCGTCGCATCCTCAGCTGGGTGATGTTGCCTGAAAAATAAATTAGTGGAAAAAATAGAGGTGCAGGAGACGTAGAGGTGAAGACTGGTGTGATGACTCATCTCAAAAAAGAAAACTATGACCAGCACGGTTGGTAAATTGGGAGTTCTCACGTTCAATGTAGAGAAATTCTGAAGTGAGAGCAAGACAAAGCAAGACGAGGATTTGGTGGCTATTTTAAGTGCTACGTAGCAATGGCCAGTGCCACATGGAGCTTCCTAAATATGTTGCTAAAACCCTTTGGTCTTTAGAGGTACCTTCCAGTCATTAACAAAAGTCTGAAATACTGTTGGAAAAGATTTCAGGATAGATTAGAAAAGCGAGAGTCCTATCAGGAAGCTTTCCACTCTGAGAGCTGGATTCCACTGTCTGTAAGTCATCTTTGCACCAGGCAAGTTTTTTCCTGCTTTGGAGGGGATCTAGAGGATTACACAGAAGCAGACGAGGACAGCGGGCTGGAGAGAGGTCCGTTGTGGACACTGTTGTATCAAGCGCAGGTTTCACCCTACACCTTTGCTGTGAGATGAGAGAACCTGCTGAGAACACGCAGTTCTCCAGCATGATAGCTTTCACAGAGGTATCAACTCTCTGCAGGCTGTGCCACGTGTTTTGGTTTCCTCAGCGTCACTGCTTTGGTTCCTGGTAGACCTGGCTGCTATTCCAAGGAAAATACCTTTTGCTAATACTCATTCTGTTCTGGCACCTGGCTTCAGCCGTCCTGGTAAAAAAGTGAGCTGGTGTGAGCTCCATCACCACTAAGTGGTTTTGGTCAGGCTGGTTTGACAATATTTCTAATCTTTCTTAAGAGTAGACCAAATATGGCTCTGCCAGAAGTCTGGGAAGCGGTCTCCAAGGAGAATGTGACTCATTCGGAAATTGAGGTGGGCCCCAGATGAAAATGTGATTCCAAGTCGGCTGAGTGTAAAAAGGCGAAAAAAGATAAGGCTGTATGAATGCATCGATTTGTAACACCGCTTCTCCTGTTAATGGCTCGTTTCCCGCGTCATGCCAGCTCTCTTGCTTCACTGTCTTCACGAAAGACTAAACACTCTCTTAAAAAGAAAAATTCTCACTGTGATTCAGTTTGTTTTATTTTCCATATCCCAAGGCACTATTTCTAGGAGTTTTAATGCCAGCATAAATCGCAGCAATTACATCAACTTTCTATGGAGTAAAACTTGTGCGAGCTGAAAATCAACCACCCTGTCTAGTTAGGAATTTTCTTCATTGAGCTGAGGCTTTAGAAGAGTGGAAGGAATATAAATCACAATGCATTATTTCATTCACGTCCAAACGCTTAGTTTCATGCTCTGAGTCGAGTCTATGTTGCTGCGAGTGGTGAGTCTGAGGCGTGGGGAGTATTTCTAAAGCAAACTCCAGCCTTGGGATGAATCCACCCCTTTGTTGCAGTTATTTTTTTTCCTGGTTTAGTTTTGGAGGTTTTTTTAATCTTTCTGGTAGCATTTAGTTGCTTAAAACTGGAAGCCTGAGAGTTGATTACAGATGATATTATCTTGCTAGTTATGCGCTAGGCTTTAAGTGTTGGAGCCAGTTTTCTATCCTTGCAGTCATGGGTGCATCTTGCTCGCTTCAGATGAAGATGAGCAGAACTCAGCGTCAGCTTTGGTGGTGAGGTCTTTGGGCAGCCCTGATGAGCTCCCATGGAATGAGAAATAGCATTCTGCTCACCTGGCCCCGCTGCAGCACCAAGGGCATTGAAGAAAAGCAGTATAATGATAAAAAAATTAGAATATAAGGTTCTCAGTAGTACCTGGTTAGGCTAGAGAGAAGGAAGAAGTGTTTTCACTTAAGGTGATGAGACCCTGGCCCAGGTTGCCCAGAGAGGTGGTGGATGCCCCATCCCATAGTTACAGATGTCCTTGCTCTCGGCAGGGATTTTGGGTGAGATGAACCTTTCAGGTCCCTCCCCACCCAAACCATTCTATGAATACAGGCCTTTAAAATCAGCTGGTTGAAAAGGGACGAAGTGCCTGGAAAACTTCTAGGTTTGGGGGATTTTTTTTTTAAGTCAAATTGACAATGGATTACTTTTTGCTGTGCATTCCTCCCCACACCCATTTCTTGCTTGAATCGGATGAAACTTGTTCCTCAAGTCTGGCAAAAAGAGTCCAGTTAGGGAGAGCGAAGGTTTGAGAAAACAGTGAGTGATTGCAGGAAGTTCTCTAAGTGCAGACACTAAGTTATTTCTATACACTTTTAAATCTGGAAAGATAAGGTATTAGCAGTTAGCATTGATACCTATCCTGATTTTTTTTTTTTTTAAAAAGAAAATTATATTATCAGCTTCTGGTGGATTATTACCTTGGCAAAAAAAACCCCAAACCACTGAATGAAAACCACTATCTGCAAGTCACTCCTCATTGCACCTTTCTTCTTGGCTTCTTGTAACAAATGAGTCTAGTGCTTTTCTGGAGAAATTAAATGTTGCCTTTTGTGGTTTTTTTTAAAAATGTTTCTAGATGAAACTGAGGCACACATTGACTACGAAGATAACTTCCCTGATGACAGATCGATCCCTATTGCTGAGAGTGAACATGTCAACGGCAAAGAGGAAATCAAGCAGGAGCAAGAACATCTTTCCTTCAGTCTGAGTTCAGAGGAAGGAAGAACTGGAAGTACCAAAGGTGTTACTCAGGACACCGACACTTCTGAAAAAGGAAGCAGGGCACCAACTGAGTCTCCCGTGTCACTCCTAAGCCAAAAAAACTTGGTTTGGTTTCCATCGGAGGCTTTCAGTGAGCCTGAATCGGAGAAAGAGACGGATGATTCTGCTAAAGCACAATTTTCTGAAGGCAATAACCACATTGGAGTGAAGACGGCCTATGATGAAGCCAGTGCCAAAATGTTTTATGACAGCGAGGATTTCCCCATTGGACCCGTTCTCACTGCTAACGATACAAAGGCCGAGATTGATGCCATTGCCATCACTGATGAGTCATGGCTAGATGGCTACCCAGTGACACAAGAAGTGGTCGAGGATGATGAAGAGGAGGGGGATAAAGTTGATGGTTCGATGGGAACAGAAGATGACGTCGTTCTCACGACTGACCAGCCGAATCACGTTGAAGTGAGAAAATCAGGCAATGGCAGCCCAGCGCCAGAGGAAGGTTTAACACAGGTTGTGGCAGCAACAACGAGGGTAGATGATGAAGGGGCCAAAGAGACACCGGTGCCACTTACGTCAGTGAGCAGTCTGGAGAACTTCAGCGTGAGCAGAGGTTATGATGATGCCGTGTGGGATCACCCAGCAACATCTCCAGAAACGGTGAGTCAGGAGCCTGCTACAACGATGGTGTTTGACATAACCAGCTTAAAAACATCCGTGTCAGAAACCCCTGTGATGGTCAGCCCCTCCGATCACACTCCGCACGCAGAACCACCAGAAACAACAGCCTCCCCAGCACAAGCAGCGACCACCGCAGCAGCTCCAGATCTCATTACGGACACATCATCCCGGGAATTAGCCGAGCAAGAAAATCTCACCCAGGGCCTTGGAGAAAAGCCCACCCCAACTTCCGAGCCGTGCGAGGGAGAGGATTGTCCCAAGTCCAGTAAAGGTGCCATCATAGCAGTGACTGTGATTCTTCTCTGCTTGGTAGTGGCTGCAGCTGTACTGGCCGTGTGGTTTTTCAAAAAACGGCAGCAGAAAAATTCTGTCTATAAACTCAACGGAAGGTGTCAACCCAGGCATCATTGCTACCACCACTACCACCACCAGCACATCGAAATGCAGAAAGTCTAACCAGGGGGCTTTGGGCAGAGATCAGAAGAAAAACGTATTGATGCTAGAAGGATCACATGACTCATGGATGCTAAAATCCAGCAGTGCAGAAAGCAGAAGAAAAAAACCCCAAGAATGCTAAAAGAACATAAAAGACAGAAAAGATTGCATCCTTCTGAAATCGCCGTTTAGCAGACTTGACCTTTCAGAGCTAAAGAATCTGTACATTTTTATCACAAGGGTCTTTTGGAGACATCAGCAGGACACAGCGTGCTTGGTAGTATATCTCCAATTTGTTCCGCTTTTTACATTTTGCTCCTATTAATAATAAATTAATTGATTAATTTCTGTGTTACCTGGTTATAGTGTAACGGCAGGGCTGGTCAGGCCTTCCTGGTCTATTCTCAGCGGAAGAGGGAAAGGAGGAGGGAAGGAAGGGAGAAGGACGTTTTTGGAGCAACCACACATTTGGTGTTTGTTCCTCTTTTAGGACCTGCCCAAGCTGGTCAGGATAAACCACCGTAACAAGTTATTACCTGACGTGCCTTAAAAAGAAAAAAAACCTATTTGCTACAACACTTTAATGGATAGGATTGCGGTGATTACTAAGGTACTTGTCTTTCAACGTTGTGAATTTAACAAGCCACAGATGTCGGATCGTGACGCTGCTTTTCTGGAAGGTGTTCTGTTAGCCATAGGGAAGAAGTGCCATTATACTAATCCTTTTATAGAAATCTTGATGTCTCCCTGGAATTCAGAGAGTAAGTGCCGTTCTTCCTTGAGTACCAGCAGGAGAGGAGTCAGAGCACCTTTGATTCCAGGTGTTATGATGAACAGCCTCTTCTTACAGAGCAAAAGCACCGATGAAGCACTTTCCAGGGGAACCCTGCATAAAGTCGGCTGCTTTTCTGAACACGATACCGACTGGCCGAGATACTGAATTTCTCATTCCCAGCCAGTAGCACCTCTGGCAGCTGAAGCCACGGGTAGCGCTTCTGCCGAATGGACTCTGGAAGGACTGATTTTCACCATTCTGCTCTTTCAGCAGCTGGAGGGGTGCCTGGGGTGGACACGGGCTCTGGGAGATAAGTATCCCCTTGGAGTGCTGCCTGGTGCAGCTTTAAAGAGAAAGCAAACCTGGGAAAGATAAATTGCATCTGGTTGACAAAATACAAACACTTGATTTTAGACTGGGCGTTAGTGTGAAAACACAGAGGCCTTTCCAACAGCATCTTCCTTTTAAACAGTTCTGAAAATAAGCAGGGAAAGAGGGGAGGATGTTTTCTAGAATCCCTTCATGCGGTTCTGGTGAGTTTAACATGACATACTCTTCCTCACCTTTCTGAACGGGCAGGAGAAAGGCAACTGTGAATAATCTGCAGGTCAGAAGGAAGTCAATCTGCCACTCCACTGTACAGCCTTAGCCAAACTACACCAGTAGATCAACACACCAAAGTGCCGGGAGTAAGGAAAGGTGACTGGGTGGAGCTCACCCGGTTGCACGTGACCATCTCTGACTCCATGGAAGGTAGACTTGATGAAATGGAGCGCAGAACTGGGCCCGCCGTGTATACGGCCGTCGATCTCAGTGCTGGTAAGAAGAGCAAAGCATCTTTAGTCAAGGGCTGGGTGTTCTCTTGGAGAACGGGACCTCAGAGTGGTAAGAGTGGAATCCAAGTGCCTGGCAAGAGCCACAGTAAATAAAGAAGGACAGAAACTGTACAGATCTGTAAATACTGTGTTCTCTGACATATGCATGACTTTATGCTTTTAATGCATCCTAGACTATGAAATAACCTAGA